>WWET01008878.1:17528-31539 GCA_011038615.1 Limnodynastes dumerilii
TGATATATCCTGCAGATTATTACACTACTGCACTCTCTGCAGAGCATTGCTCTATCCCATCTCCCCCTGACACATACATAGTGATATATCCTGCAGATTATTACACTACTGCACTCTCTGCAGAGCATTGCTCTATCCCATCTCCCCCTGACACATACATAGTGATATATCCTGCAGATTATTACACTACTGCACTCTCTGCAGAGCATTGCTCTATCCCATCTCCCCCTGACACATACATAGTGATATATCCTGCAGATTATTACACTACTGACCTCTCTAGAGATCTGCAGAGCATCGCTCTCCCCCTGACACATACATAGTGATATATCCTGCAGATTATTACACTACTGCACTCTCTGCAGAGCATTGCTCTATCCCATCTCCCCCTGACACATACATAGTGATATATCCTGCAGATTATTACACTACTGCACTCTCTGCAGAGCATTGCTCTATCCCATCTCCCCCTGACACATACATAGTGATATATCCTGCAGATTATTACACTACTGCACTCTCTGCAGAGCATTGCTCTATCCCATCTCCCCCTGACACATACATAGTGATATATCCTGCAGATTATTACACTACTGCACTCTCTGCAGAGCATTGCTCTATCCCATCTCCCCCTGACACATACATAGTGATATATCCTGCAGATTATTACACTACTGCACTCTCTGCAGAGCATTGCTCTATCCCATCTCCCCCTGACACATACATAGTGATATATCCTGCAGATTATTACACTACTGACCTCTCTAGAGATCTGCAGAGCATCGCTCTCCCCCTGACACATACATAGTGATATATCCTGCAGATTATTACACTACTGCACTCTCTGCAGAGCATCGCTCTATCCCATCTCCCCCTGTATATATCCTGCAGATTATTACACTACTGACCTCTCTAGAGATCTGCAGAGCATCGCTCTCCCCCTGACACATACATAGTGATATATCCTGCAGATTATTACATGACTGACCTCTCTAGAGATCTGCAGAGCATCACTCTGTCCCATCTCCCCCCTTAGAGATAGTGATATATTCTGCAGACTATTACAAGGCATAACTGTAGAGATCTGCAGAACGTTGCATCTACTTCTAGACACTCTTTTGCTAGTGCGCTCTGGAGGATATTTTATTGTATAGAGTGTTTTTGTTCTGGTTCGGTGTGATGCCACTGCTCACCACTAGATGGCAGCAGAGACTGAGTGTATATCTTAGCACCCTGCTGTGAGCAGGACACAGATTTTCAGCCCCCTCCTGCCATGTCAGGGTATGTATGGGATAGAAGAACAGGAACGCTGACAATGTGCCCCTGGGGCCCCTAGCTCCTTGGGGTAGCTTGTGTGTGTGTGCCCATTGTGTACCCTGAGTCTTATGCTGGTGGCACTAGCAACAGAGTCGCCCGTACCCTGTGTGGACCTCTGATCACTCGCTCTGCCTCTGCCAGCTGGGTGAGTGGGCATTTTGTCATGGCAACACGCCAATAGTTATGCTGGTTGCTAGGATACACACACACACACACGGGTTAACCCTTCGCTTCCTGCTCCGCTCAGTACTGGGGAATCGGCGGCCCTTCTGCGGCAGTAACGGCATTCAGCGATCGCACAATAACTCCCAAGTATTTCTCAGCTCCTGGCATTCTATTTTACCGTGCTGCCATGGCAACCGAGCGATTCTCAGATCTGTCACGCGTCTCCGTGCCTGTGAAATGGACTCGTTATGAGTGGAAGAAGTGGTTTTGTTGGAGCTCCTCGTGGCGTGTAAAAGCCGTTTATGTATCCACGTGTCACCCGCCTGTCACACGTTATTCACCATGTTACTGAATCCTTCACTGATAAGTCATTAATCACAGAGCTGCCAGCTCTACCCGAATATCAGGTGATCTCCCTGACTCCCTGAAGAGTGGGTCATCTCCCTGACTCCCTAAAGAGCGGGTGATCTCCCTGACTCCCTGAAGAGCGGGTCATCTCCCTGACTCACTAAAGA
The DNA here is from genome assembly GCA_011038615.1 of Limnodynastes dumerilii. Taxonomy (NCBI): domain Eukaryota; kingdom Metazoa; phylum Chordata; class Amphibia; order Anura; family Limnodynastidae; genus Limnodynastes; species Limnodynastes dumerilii. The sequence continues at coordinate 19,526 of WWET01008878.1, forward strand.
GTGGGTGATCTCCCTGACTCCCTGAAGAGTGGGTCATCTCCCTGACTCCCTAAAAAGTGGGTCATCTCCCTGACTCCCTAAAGAGCGGGTGATTTCCCTGACTCCCTAAAGAGCGGGTGATCTCCCTGACTCCCTAAAGAGTGAGTGATGTGATGTCCCTGACTCCCTAAAGAGTGGGTGATGTCCCTGACTCCCTATAGAGTGGGTGATGTCCCTGACTCCCTAAAGAGTGGGTCATCTCCCTGACTCCCTAAAGAGTGGGTGATTTCTCTGATTCCCTGAGGTTGATTCAGTTCCATTATTATTACTGTCGCTTATTTATATAGCGCCAAAAATTGTCCACAGCGCTTTACAGAGAACATTAGGCCTTCACATCAGTGTCCCAGGGTTAATCTTATTTATTCAACAGCCAATTAACCAACCAGCATGTGGAGTGTGGGAGGAACCCCACACAGACAGAGGGAGAACATACATACTCCACACAGATAAGGCCTAGTCCAGGAGTCGAACTCATGACCCCAGAGCTGTGAGGCACAATGCTACTCACTGAGCCACTTTGCTGACCACCAAGTTCCATACATCTAAGATTATATTTTTACCTAATTCCTGTTTTTCTGACTTTTTCTGCTTTCACCTCACAAATGCTGGGTGGATATGGAGACTTCTTCCGGCCGCCCCGGGACCCATTTTGGGGCACACTTTGGGAGCCTCTGTGTTAGGTGTTTTGCTTTAAGGCTGACTCGTAGCGTTGCATGAGGGTTTTGTATTGGTGAATTTCCTGCTCTATACCGGCCGGTGCTCGCTGATTCTTACTCCACGTCTCTGTTTTGCAGTTGGGGTTTTACGATAATGTGCAAGAATGAGAAGAATGAGAAGAGTCAGTGGTGAGATCCGGTGTCCCCAATGTCTGTCCTCCCCTTCGTGTCCTAGAGCAGAGATATCCTGCAACCGTCGCCCCCTAGTGGACCCTGTTCCTGCAGCTGTGTATACAGCATACACAGTATATGTGTCTCTATATCCATACTGTCTCTGCTTTCTTCCAGGTACCTGTGCTGTGAGACAGTGAAGGAACTGAGAGAGTGGTTTGCTGTCTTTATGTTTATACAGGTATTTACTTCTTCCTTTGGTGGGTCTGTGTTGGTGTTTTATCTGATATTGAGGTCATTAAACTCGATTAAAGCTTTTTGCAGACCAGACATCTTCTGTATGTATTGTCCGTCAGTCAGGGCATTGAGAGCAGCTCTCATGCTGGTTACTACATCTAGCGGGAGGGGTTGCTGCTGAGGTGACAGTAAATGTTGCTATCAGTATTATTATTATCAGTACTATTAGTAACTCTTGCTGTTAGATGCTATGGTGACAGTAGCAGTTAAGGTCAGTTTCTATGGTGACAGTAACTGTTGGGATCAGTTCCTATGGTGACAGTAACTGTTGAGATCAGTTCCTATGGTGACAGTAACTGTTAAGGTCAGTTCCTATGGTGACAGTAACTGTTAAGGTCAGTTTCTATGGTGACAGTAACTGTTAAAGGTCAGTTTAGGTTAGGGTTAGGGTTAGGGTTAAGGGTGGGTTAGGATTAGGATTATGGGAGGGTTAAGGTTAGGCTGCGGAGAGGGGAGGGTTAAGGTTAGTCTGCTGAGAGGGAGGGTTAAGGTTAGGCTACAGGACAGGGATTGTTAGGGTTAGGCTGTGGAGAGGGGAGGGTTAAGGTTAGGAGAGGGTTAGAGTTAAGGTTAAGGGTAGGTTAGGGTGGGTTAAGGTTAGGATTATTGGATGGTTAAGGTTAGGCTGAAGTAAATTTACCTGTCGCCGTTGGAGTCTTCGTGGAGTCAGCAGTGGCGGGAGCGACACCGTCTAGACAAAAACTGCCAAAAAAAAAGATGGCGACCGGCGCTTCAATGCCGCAAAGTAATCTGTCAAAAGATCATTGGAATGGCGATCTATACCCATCAATAGCTCGCTGTCAGTTGCTATGGTTACTTTAACCCTCGCTGTTTTGGATGAGTGATTTCTACAGAGAAAGGTTTAGGAGCTGATTCAAGTCTATTTGTAATTTAGAGTTGAGGCAAGAATCAGCGTTTCGTCCTTTTTTTTTTCTTTTATGTTGCTCCAATCTCTGGATGAGCTGCCCCCCCACCACACCACAACCCCCTCTCCACCCCCTTATCCCTGGATACCGCCACGTGAAAGTGGGAACCTTTTATATTTATTACCGCTCGTTATGGGCTGCAGTGAAGGGGTTAAACACGTCCCATTCTTTAGGGCTGCTTTCGCTTGCGCCATCGCCGTTCTCAGAGATCGCCGTCCCCTTGTGTTATGTCCGAGAATAATTCTGCTTTTTTGTGTCTCTCCAGTATGGCAGCCTGTGGCCGGACGAGACCACGCCAACGAGGACACGGAACTCACAGATGGACTGCACGTTCGGCAATCGATCCCTGATCCCTATACGAGGAAGCGAGACGGATATCAGGAGGAGCATAGCGGCATTCGCCACAGATACGCTGGCGGTGAGTGACAGGAGAGATGTGAAGATTATCATTATAATGCACCTAAATCAAGCACAGATCCTATAATTCCCTCACGCACCAGGCTGGATATTTGCCATTCTGATGGTCTAAATGGTGACAGTTAAAATGCTGGCGCTAAAAGGCCAACTGTGTGTGTTACCTGATCGGCGTTTTTTAGGGTCATTACCGCGACACCTGTCTGACAGAATATTGTAATGACAAACTATTATGTGCATTACAGTAACCCTAACTCTAACGCTAACCCTAACGCCAATTCCTAACTCTAATTTCTAACACTAACCATAATATCTAATCCTAATTCCTAACCCTAACCCTAATACCTTACTCTAATTCCTAACCCTAACCCTAATTCCTTACTCTAATTCCTAACCCTAACCCTAATTCCTTACTCTAATTCCTAACCCTAACTGTGATTCCTAACTCTAATTCCTAACCCTAACTCTAATCCCTAACCCTAACTCTAATTCCTAACTCTAATTCCTAACCCTAACTCTAATTCCTAACTCTAATTCCTAACTCTAATTTCTAACTCTAATTCCTAACCCTAACTCTAATTCTTAACCCTAACTGTGATTCTTAACTCTAATTCCTAATCCTAATTCTACTTCCTACATCTAATTCCTAACAGCTCCTCTCCCTGCTGTCTCCTCAGCTCCTCTCCCTGCTGTCTCCTCAGCTCCTCTCCCTGCTGTCTCCTCAGCTCCTCTCCCTGCTGTCTCCTCAGCTCCTCTCCCTGCTGTCTCCTCAGCTCCTCTCCCTGCTGTCTCCTCAGCTCCTCTCCCTGCTGTCTCCTCAGCTCCTCTCCCTGCTGTCTCCTCAGCTCCTCTCCCTGCTGTCTCCTCAGCTCCTCTCCCTGCTGTCTCCTCAGCTCCTCTCCCTGCTGTCTCCTCAGCTCCTCTCCCTGCTGTCTCCTCAGCTCCTCTCCCTGCTGTCTCCTCAGCTCCTCTCCCTGCTGTCTCCTCAGCTCCTCTCCCTGCTGTCTCCTCAGCTCCTCTCCCTGCTGTCTCCTCAGCTCCTCTCCCTGCTGTCTCCTCAGCTCCTCTCCCTGCTGTCTCCTCAGCTCCTCTCCCTGCTGTCTCCTCAGCTCCTCTCCCTGCTGTCTCCTCAGCTCCTCTCCCTGCTGTCTCCTCAGCTCCTCTCCCTGCTGTCTCCTCAGCTCCTCTCCCTGCTGTCTCCTCAGCTCCTCTCCCTGCTGTCTCCTCAGCTCCTCTCCCTGCTGTCTCCTCAGCTCCTCTCCCTGCTGTCTCCTCAGCTCCTCTCCCTGCTGTCTCCTCAGCTCCTCTCCCTGCTGTCTCCTCAGCTCCTCTCCCTGCTGTCTCCTCAGCTCCTCTCCCTGCTGTCTCCTCAGCTCCTCTCCCTGCTGTCTCCTCAGCTCCTCTCCCTGCTGTCTCCTCAGCTCCTCTCCCTGCTGTCTCCTCAGCTCCTCTCCCTGCTGTCTCCTCAGCTCCTCTCCCTGCTGTCTCCTCAGCTCCTCTCCCTGCTGTCTCCTCAGCTCCTCTCCCTGCTGTCTCCTCAGCTCCTCTCCCTGCTGTCTCCTCAGCTCCTCTCCCTGCTGTCTCCTCAGCTCCTCTCCCTGCTGTCTCCTCAGCTCCTCTCCCTGCTGTCTCCTCAGCTCCTCTCCCTGCTGTCTCCTCAGCTCCTCTCCCTGCTGTCTCCTCAGCTCCTCTCCCTGCTGTCTCCTCAGCTCCTCTCCCTGCTGTCTCCTCAGCTCCTCTCCCTGCTGTCTCCTCAGCTCCTCTCCCTGCTGTCTCCTCAGCTCCTCTCCCTGCTGTCTCCTCAGCTCCTCTCCCTGCTGTCTCCTCAGCTCCTCTCCCTGCTGTCTCCTCAGCTCCTCTCCCTGCTGTCTCCTCAGCTCCTCTCCCTGCTGTCTCCTCAGCTCCTCTCCCTGCTGTCTCCTCAGCTCCTCTCCCTGCTGTCTCCTCAGCTCCTCTCCCTGCTGTCTCCTCAGCTCCTCTCCCTGCTGTCTCCTCAGCTCCTCTCCCTGCTGTCTCCTCAGCTCCTCTCCCTGCTGTCTCCTCAGCTCCTCTCCCTGCTGTCTCCTCAGCTCCTCTCCCTGCTGTCTCCTCAGCTCCTCTCCCTGCTGTCTCCTCAGCTCCTCTCCCTGCTGTCTCCTCAGCTCCTCTCCCTGCTGTCTCCTCAGCTCCTCTCCCTGCTGTCTCCTCAGCTCCTCTCCCTGCTGTCTCCTCAGCTCCTCTCCCTGCTGTCTCCTCAGCTCCTCTCCCTGCTGTCTCCTCAGCTCCTCTCCCTGCTGTCTCCTTAGCTCCTCTCCCTGCTGTCTCCTCATCTCCTCTCAATGCTGTCTCCTTAGCTCCTCTCACTACTGTCTCCTCATATCCTCTCACTGCTGTCTCCTCATCTCCTCTCACTGCTGTCTCCTTAGCTCCTCTCACTACTGTCTCCTCAGCTCCTCTCCCTGCTGTCTCCTCAGCTCCTCTCACTGCTGTCTCCTCAGCTCCTCTCCCTGCTGTCTCCTCAGCTTATCCAGAATTGTGTCTTCCACGCCTCACCAGTTTGTGTTCTCAGCTCCTCACCCCAATGTCTCCTCCCCTGGCTCTCTCCTCATCACCTCCCTCAACTGTCTCCTAATCCCCTCACCAAGCTATCTCCTCAGATCCTTTCCCAGCTCCTCACCCAGCTGTTTCCTCAACTCCTCACTCGGCTTTCTCCTCAGCTACTCACGCAGCTGTCTCCTCAGCTCCTCTCTCACAACTGTCTCTTCCTCCTCTCACCCATATGTCTTCTCAATTCCTCCTCTCGATATCTCCCCAGCTCGTTACCCATAGTTCTCCTTAGCTTTTTACCCAGATGTCTTCTGAACTCTTCACTCAGATGTCTCTTCACCAAGCTGTCTTCATATCTCCTTATCCAGTTGTCTCCTCATCACCCGCTCAGCTTTCTCTTCAAATCCTCAGATAACACAGTTATCTCCTGAGCTCCTCACAAAAATGTATTTTGGGCTCCTTACCCAGATGTCTCCTGAACTCCTTACATTTTTTTCCTTCTTCTAAACCTTGAGACAGGACATATCTTATATACATAAGATATAAACATATCTTGTTTGGTAACATCATAACCCTAGTTCATGTGTATATAAAGTATACAAAGGTAGCTCTGGAAACAATGGCAACTTCTATTTGTTATCTCTGGCTGGAAGGATAAGTAAAAGTGGACAAAAGGCAGATTGAAGCCTCTTTATGTCTTAATAATCTATAATCCTGACATTCTCTTTTCATCATGTTTTGCAGGTGTGACCAAACTTGAAACTTGAAATAAGTGGATCCTGTGTAAGAGGTTCTGTGGACTCCGGGATGGAACGGACATTTCTCATTCAGGAAATCCAGAGCGTGTGTGTGAAATACTTCCATCGCTAACCAACTGTTAGTAAATCAGCATGGACGGAACACAAGACTCCGATGTGTACAGTAGATTTTGTGCCTTGTAGAAAGACTTTGTAAATATGAACATTACCCCGAGGACAATGGAAGACTCTCAGGAGTCCATCAGGTTCTTTCCTGGCCAGGACTTGGAATCAAAATATTTTTCTCTGTCCTTAGGACCTGAACTTTCCCAATCAACAACAACAACAAGTACCTTTTATAAATGTTATGCACTAACGAAAACTAAAGAGAGACCGCTCAGTAACTGGTGGATTATCACTGCCTTGGGATTGCGGACTTCATATGGTCCTATGTTTTTAGCAAATCTTTAGAGTTTTTGAAGATTAGCTGCGAACATTTTAAGCTACTAAGCACCATTGTGACAAACTCTGCGGTGGATGTACATGATAGCAGGGAGCTTCTTCATCAGTAGATATATGTTCTTTCTATAAACAGAGACCTCTGGGATCATTATTGGAAATAATTAAGCATTAAAGTAGTATTCTGCATATGATGGAGACAATGAGGAGAAGATCTGCCCAACATCTTCAAGATCAACATCTTCAGCATCTAGAAGATCCAGCAACCTGCCTTCCTCTCTAGAAAATCCATGACCCAACTACTTCTCTCGCTGGTCCAAGGTGATCAAGAAGCCTAATTCCTTCTCTAGAAGATACAGAACTTATAACTTCTACTCTAGAAGATGCAGAATTTATAACTTCTACTCTAGAAGATACAGAATGCTAACGCCTACTCTGGAGAATCCAGCAACCTACTTTCTAGAAGATCGATCATCGTAACATCTCTCAAGGATCCATCTCTAGAGCCTTCTCTAGATTGTGTGTAGAGACCACACAGTCCCCTCTCCAGTAGGACCCAGCACTGTGTAATACTGTACATTCTGCAATACAGGGATCTTTGAATCCAAATAAAAGGAAATAATGGACAATCTTCTCTGCCACAATCTCATCTCATTGTAATTCCAGCTCATGAATAAAAATAACGTTTAATGTGTAATATATTTTGTTATTAAATAATTATGTACATTATTGTGATGAATTATTTAAAAGAAAATCAGGAAAATATTGTGGAAATTACAATTCTTAGTGGCCCTGTTCTTGACCCTCACCCCCTTCTCTATATTACACCCTGTACTGACCATCTCCCCCTCCTCCATATTACACCCTGTACTGACATCCAGAGCAACGATCGCAAGCGAGCGTACGACGAGCGTATGCGAATTTTCGGCAAAAAATTCGCAATGCGCATGCCCAGTATGACAGCTTCCGGTCGCCCGAGCGTCATGAGCGAATAGCGGGCGTATCGTTAGCGTATTTTTCGCTCGCTGGGCGTATTTTTTTTACGATGGTCGGCTGGGCGCCCGTTTTACTACAAAAGTATCAGTATATTAGGTGGCGTCATAAAAGCCAGATCTCGGAAGAAGAGTTTCTCCAGACTCAAACTGTCACAAAGGTGGGGCTACTTGGAGAGGAGCAGTTTGGCCTTTAAAATTGTGTATGGATTTGTAACTTTGGTTCACTTCATGGGACTTCCAAACGGAAGAGGTGTCCCCTCTGGTCGCCAAGACGGTTCTCATGTGTAAGTCTTTCTGTGTTTTCACCTTTTTATTTTATAAGAAACCGTTCTGCATATTGTATGTCTATTTTGTTATTCTCTGTAACTAAGCATTGCGATTATTATCATATTAAATATCAATTAATAAGTTCATGTCTCTGTGTTCTTACGGATTCACGCATCAGATCAGCTCGGTTATTAAAAGCTACTGACGGGTAACAGAAGAGGTTGATGATAATTCTGGTAAAGCATAACTGTGTTTGGCTAAAGGAGAACCGAAGGCCTCCTGTGAATAGCCTTGGTGGTGGCAGTTCATTGGTAATAAGTCATATTTGGGGTGGGAGAAGGGGCATTAGTCATTGTAGAACAGACCAGGTGGCAGATAAGCCACGAAAGCCTCAGGTGAGGTCAGGGTCGTGACACTCCCCTATATCATATCCCTGACCCCTCCTCCATATTACACCCTGTACTGACCATCTCCCCTATATCCTATCCCAGACCCTCCTCCATATTACACCCTGTACTGACCCCTCCTCCATATTACACCCTGTACTGACCCCTCCTCCATATTACACCCTGTACTGACCCCTCCTCCATATTACACCCTGTACTGACCCCTCCTCCATATTACACCCTGTACTGACCCCTCCTCCATATTACACCCTGTACTGACCCCTCCTCCATATTACACCCTGTACTGACCCCTCCTCCATATTACACCCTGTACTGACCCCTCCTCCATAATACACCCTCTTATTTTTATTTATTAGCAGGTGATTATACAGTGCTATCAGATAACACAGCACTTTACAAAGAATATTTCACATTCACATCATCCCTGACCCATTGGAGCTACATTTTAAGTTCCCCAACACATACACATGCACGCACGCACAAACATTAGTCAATTTATTCAGCAGCTAATTAACTTATCAGCATGTTTTTGGAGTGTGTGTGGAAACATGGAGCACCCGGAGGAAACCCACACAGACACAGGAAGAACATACACACTCCACATTGATGAGGCCTAGTCCGGGAATTGAACTCATGACCTCAGTACTGTGACACACAATGCTACTCACTAAGCCACCGTGCTGCCCTGTTCATTTATGTATTGGGGTAGCTAAGATCTTAGCAAAGGTGCGTATATTTGCGATCTTTTCGCAATCGCATCTCTGAATCAGCCCCTGTGACTCACAATGCTACTCACTAAGCCACCGTGCTGCCCTGTTCATTTATGTATTGGGGTAAGTGACACAATCCTGAGCTGGTCTGTGCGGGGCATGAACCTGGGGCATTCTCCAGCCGCTGACCCACCATACATCTGACCTTCATCTCCGCTGCCCCTCTCTCCCTGTCTGCACATAGTAAATACATAATGTAACGTGTATGTGCCTTATGTTGTAATGTGTCTTGTAAGCAGCCCAGGCGCCCGGAGGCAATATAAATATTTGTGCCTCCCCCCAATATGTAGAATGATGATCAGCAGGTAACCAGGGTCCTGGCCGCATTCCACCTCAGGGCAGGGTCCCTGATTCACTTGTGCCATGCCACACTGCCTCTCCCCACCGGCCGCTGCTCCCTAACGGCTGATGCTGCCGGGATGTGATGGTGTTGCGCCTGACAGTCTGTGTAGGGGAGCGGAGGTCTGTACCCCACTCTCTGCTCCCAGGATTCGGCGCTTTCCCCCCAACCCCCGGATCTGCCACTTACTGAGCACTGACTGCGCAGCCCAGCGACGAGGACACAAGACTGCCGACAGCTGGAGACAATGGAGAAGATTATTATTATCATCATTATTATTATTATTATTATTACATTATTATTATCATCATTAACATTATTATTATTACATTATTATTATTATTATTATTATCATCATCATTATTATCATTATCATCATTATTATCATCATCATCATTATCATCATCACCATCATTATTATCATCATCATTATCATCATCACCATTATCATTATCATCATCATCATTAGTATCATCACCATTATTATCATCATCAATATCATCATCATCACCATTATCACCATAATCATTATCATCATCATTATCATCACCATTATCATCATCATCATCATCTTCTTAATTATCATCATCAACATTAGTATCATCATCATTATCATCATCATCATTATCATCATCGCCATTGTCATCATCATTATCATCATAATCATCATCATTATTATCATCATCATTATCATCATCACCATTATTATCATTATCATCATCATCATTATTATCATCATCATTATCATCATCATAATTACTTTATTATTATTATCATTATTATTATCATCAATGTTTTTGACATGTGAGGGGAAACCGAAGCACCCAGAGGAAACCCACACAGACACGGGGAGAACATACACACTCCACACAGAAACCGCCTAGGGCCAGATTTACTAAGCTCCCAGTTTGGAAAAGTGGAGATGTTGCCCATAGCAACCAATCAGATTCTAGCTGACATTCTCTAGTATCTAATAGGACAGTGAGAGCTAGAATCTGATTGGTTGCTATGGGCAACATCTCCACTTTTCCTAACCCGCAGCTTAGTAAATTTGGCCACTACTCCGGGAATTGAACTCAGCGCTATGAGACAATGCTACTCACTGAGCCACTGTGCTGCTTGGAGCCCGGAGGTCAGCGCCTCCATTGCCTCGGGTACTTCCGCCGCTGCTTGTAAGGTCCACTGATAGAAACATATTCAGCACTGACAATAGTCCCACACTGCCCAGCATTTCTCCCGCCAGACTCCAGGATTCGGTGCAGAAGGCGGGTGACGTTCCTGTCCCTCGCCACCCGTCACTAGATGTCATGTGACCTGAGATATCGTCATGTGACCCGTGTGATAGGGACCATGCCATTTGCCTGGTATTACAATGAGGGGGATACAATGACATTACAGGACGTCTTTTCTGCTAATAAAGCTTTTATGTAGAGAAATGCGCCAATTACCGGGGACTTCTCCGGGCAGCGTTTTGTGTATAAGGCTAATAAGAGACACGATTGTGTGATTAGGCCTGTGGAGCCGCACAACTTGTTTATCTTCAGATGGAGAGCGAGATTTGCCGCCTGTGATCGTACCTTTAATCTGAAATAATGATTCCCTCTTTCTGACCCGCTCACTGACATTTTCCAATGGCAACAATTTCTGCCCTGGCCTTGACTGGTTCCCGGGGAATCGGCGGAGGATCTGTCCTCGCTTCCTGCGCTTGTCTCGTCTTTTATCTCCGCCGCTTTCATCTTCCTGTCTCTCAAGGTCTCTCTCAAATCTGATCAGCAGGCTCCGAGGCTGAGTGATAAAATGCCCCCCGACCCCCCACCCCCGGCGTCTCCACATAACATTCATCATAACGCACAGCGACTAGTACCAGGAGTAATCCGAGAACCCGCTCCTCCAGACGTGATATGGAAATGTCTCCGCGTTTTATGTAGTAGATAGAGGGCTGGGTCCAGGCTGAAAGTTACGGAGCGTGGCTCTGCGTATCGTCACGCGACACGTGCCTGGAACAAATGCGCACACAATTATCTGATCCGTATCTATACGTAACTCACTGCTAGCGTGCAGAGCGGCGATTTGTGGGATGGAAGGGGCAGAGGGACGTAGTAATGGACAGGAAGCGTGCGCTCACACCACTGCGTCCAATCCAGACCGGGACACAGATAAAAGCGTGCATCGTTTACGGAAAAACATTTCCACCAGCCCCTGTCACGTCTGAGTACAGCGGGTTACTGACGGGTCTAAAACTGCTTCATACCATTGTCCCAACTTTCAGTCTTCTGTGTACAACGCAGAAAGGTCTCAGAACATCGCTTATACATTGCGCTGCTTCCAAAAAGAGACTTTTCTTTATTTTGAAGATCATTTTATTTATGACTAGTTTTAGTACATTCACATTGGGCCTTATCCAGACCTAGTTAAGTGCTTGAATTTAGTTACTCCTGGGCTAAACCATGGTGATTGCAGGGGAGTCATATTTCATCTGTTGCAAACAGTATTAGAGTTGAGCGGTGATGTTTCCTATCCCAAGTCTAAATAACAGTGTGATAGTAAAGCTGGTCAGTATCTGTGTGCAGAAAGCAATTAAAAAATATATTCCTGCAGGAAAAGAATACAATTAACACGACTCCTCCTGCAATCAACATGGTTTTGCCCAGAAGTAACTTTCCTCTCTTAGGGCCTGATTCAGACTTAAGAAAGTTCTAAAAATAAGAACTTAAAGTTACGCCTGGGCAATATCATGTTGTTTTTGGGGGGAGTCAAGTTAATAGCATTCTTTGCATGCAGGAATACATCTTCAAATAGCTTGCTGCACATAGATACTGACCAGCTTTAGTATTACACTGTTATTTAGACATGGTCTGGAAATTATCACCTCTCAACACTAGTGCTGTTTGCAACAGATGAAATATGACTCCCCTGCAATCACCATGCCCAGGAGTGACTTTAAGTTCCTGGGCTAAACCATGTTGATTGCAGGGGGAGTCATATTTCATCTGTTGCAAACAGCACTAGT
>WWET01008879.1:460-19030 GCA_011038615.1 Limnodynastes dumerilii
TATATATATATATATATATATATATCATATATGGATTTTTTTGTCCATCAAATATTTTACATTTCTTGCACAAACAATAATGAGCCATATTCAGACCTTTAGTAATTTTGTTACAACATCTACGTTACTTTTTGCAACGTAGATCGCGTATACGCGGTCTTAAAGAGTCCAGCCTCGATGTCTGCCCTTATAATGTCCAGAATCCATGTGTGCCCCTTGTGATGTTCAGCCTCCATTGTCTGCCCCTTATAATGGTCAGCCTCCATGTGTGCCCTTTATGTCCTGCCTCCATGTCTGACCCTTATGTCCAGCCTCCATGTCTGCCCCTTATGTCCAGCCTCCACTTTCTGCCCCTTATGTCAAGCCTCCACTGTCTGCCCCTTATGTCCAGCCTCCATTGTCTGCCCCTTATATCCAGCCTCCATGGTCTGCCCCTTATGTCCAGCCTCCATTGTCTGCCCTTATATCCAGCCTCCATTATCTGCCCCTTATGTCCAGCCTCCACTGTCTGCCACTTATTTCCAGCCTCCATTGTCTGCCTGTCCCTTATGTCCAGCCACCATGGTCTGCCCTTATATCCAGCTTCCATGGTCTGCCCTTATAGCCAGCCTCCATTATCAGCCCCTTATGTCCAGCCTCCATTGTCTGTCCCTTATGTCCAGCCTCCATTGTCTGCCCTTATTTCCAGCCTCCATTGTCTGTCCCTTATGTCCAGCCTCCATTGTCTGCCCTTGTTTCCAGCATCCATTGTCTGCCCTTATTTCCAGCCTCCATTGTCTGCCCCTTAGTTGCAGCCTCCGTTGTCTGCCCCTTATGTCCAGCCTCCGTTGTGTGCCCCCTATTTCCAGCCTCTGTTACTTACCTTTGATGATTTCTCCCTCCGTGGCGCTGTCTCTCTCCGTCTGTCCCACCCTGTCTCTCCCGGTCACATGGTGCGGTAGTGATAACACAGGGCTCCTACGGGAGCCCTGTAGAACCAAATCTGTTTGTAGAATGGCAGTGACCGCATAGGTTCGGTCACTGCCATTCGCAGTAACAGGTTTGGTCCTACAGGGCTGCCGTAGGAGCCCTGTATTCCCTGTACTGAACTGTTAAAAGCCCAGCCGCTTATATAGCGGCAAAGGCTTTTAGCAAAAAAAAACTCTGATCTCTCGAGACAAGTTGTGAGTCGGAAAAAGGTGCCGAAACACCATTCCAGTGCGTCCGATGACAAAAAAAAGCCCTGACTATTACCCTGTACTCAACCAGCAATTCACCGTTTTCCTGACCCTTAAACACTTGGCTCAGTCACCATCATGTTTTTGCATTATTCAGATCTATGCAGCTTACCTATTTTTATACATATGTGACATGATTATGCGCATACATATCCCTCCCTCATGCTTACTCAATTCAGATTTGTTTCATGATTTTTAGATGCATATTTTACATAAATAAATAACCCCCAGCATATTTTATTACTTCTGGGGGACAACTTACATCCCTGCCCATCCACCTGCATAGCACCATACAGAAGGGAAACATACCAATGACTGACATCTGACACTGCTTTATAGTATAACACTGCCAAACACACAGACAAACAGAGAAATATATCTTAATATTATAAATTTATTATAAAATATTTATTGTAAAGAAGAGTTTGTTTATATATAATTATATGTTGTGTAAAACTAAAATAAATTTTGACTATCAACTAATAGAATATTTAACTATGTGAATTATTTTTTTTATACTATTATAATTTCTGATACTAATTTTACTGTTACTAATACAGCCACTAATACTTCTTTAGATTTTATTACTACTATTTCTACTGTTATTACTACTAAATTTAATAATAAATTACTATTTCTACTATTATTATAATATTATTTCTTCCATTACTATTAGTTATATTACTAATAAATTTATTACTACTTCTATTTTTATTGTTATTTAATTACTATTATTATGGTTATTATTATTATTATTACTACATATTTTATATATTTTTTTCATATTATTACTACTTTTACCATAATTAATAATTTTACTTCTAATACTGCTACTAGTACTTTTATTATTATTACTTTTATTAACACTACTACTATTTATATCACTAAAACTAATAATTACTTTTATTATTACTACTACTATTATTTCTATTTTTAATGGTGCTCTTATTTTTCTTATTATTAATTTTACTATTATTACTACTTATTCTACTACTATTATTATTACTACTCCTATTATTTTTAGTAGTTCCATTAGTATTTCAATTTTTTTTTGCTATTATTAATGTTTATATTATGAATATTGCTTTTCTTTTCACTACCATTTGAATTAATATTATTACTATAATTTGTATTATTACTAATATATATATAAAAGCTTGTGTATCTCCTGTCATTCACGGAGAGCGGTCAGCAGCATGGAGGGCAGAAAAAAAACCCTGTTGAGGAAACCTGCAAGGAGCCATGGCTGCTGTACTGCCCCTCCTCTGAGCATACTAAAGGGAGAGGTGTTGTACTAGGTGTTATGTGTGAGGTGGTGTGGTGTAACAATCTTCTTCTTGATCTTTTCTTCAGTCCTCTTCTGGCTGGTGGCGGAATTCATCTTGGTGACTATAAAAAGACACATAAAGAACAATTTTTTCACTTTCATAGATTTGGGGGGGGGGGCAATATATAATTTAGCTTTGTGCTCCTAATTCACCACATGAAGCCCCCTTATGTGCCTTACAGCTTTTATTCTGCACATTAATGATCTCTGGTCAGACAGTAGAGCCAATAGTTCTTATGAGATGGGAGCATATCTCGGTACCTCCTCTACATTGTAAGAGTTGATCAATGGATTGATAATGTTAGTGATTTGCCAGTATCATTTGCTAAATGTAGTAAATATAATATGTAATTTACAGAAGAGGTTTGTTAAGGCAAAGTCTAAAGTCTTCATAAAGATATAAAAGTTCTCTCTGTACCCATATATAGTTTCATATTATACAACTGGGCAACTTGGTTTACAAATGTCTTGGACAATTGGTGTTCATTTATTGCATTAAATTAAAGTCTGTGAAGTGGAAACAATGGTATTTGTTATTTATTAAAGGGTTCTAAAACTCAAGGGTTGTGTATCTTGTGTGGTCACTATTCTCCCAAAATTTTCCATATGAAAGGCTCCAGAATCTTGTATACACTAGTGTCCTCTCTCAGGCCAACCACATATTTGTAAATATGCTTATAATGCTTCATTGACACATTATAATATATGGTTAGTGTTTCTGGGTATCCTCATTCTTCGAACATAGATAAATAATTGATATAGTAATATTTATAACTGACAAACAAGTTTTTCCTTTAATTTAAACATATATTTGTACAGAGGCTTGATCTATATGAGCCAGACCAGTACTATATGCCATAAATGACTTCATAGACAACAATATATAATCTGCCCAGCAAGAAGATTACAGAGGAGAGTTATGTAGAGGAAGTGGTCCTCGTAACCACCCTGTGCCCAGATACAGTTAATGTACCACAGACCAACTACTTACTGCTGCTGTATTGGGGTCAGGGCCAGCACAATGGTCCCCTCCGCGTAGCAGACGGCTTTCCTCTTTTTCATGTGCTCTGCATCGTGTTGCACAGTGCGCAAGAGGGGAACGTGCTCCCTGGGCTCCAAATGGCGCGTTCTTGTGGGCTCCTCCGGTACCAACGGATAGACCAGCCATGATGCTCCTTTCGGGTCCGAGTCCACACCCAGTGTGTCGGGTCTTCCGCCATGATCTAAAAATGAGATTAAAATAATAAAAAATAATAGTCTTAACATTTTTGGACTCAACCCACTTTAATTCTTATGCTATTATTACTTTACCTTAGCCACTGTATTAATATTATTGCCTAGTGTTACCTGCATCTCATAGATAACACAAATTAACTTTCCAGAACCTCCCTATATTTAGATTACAAAATTGAATTATTAAATAGCCTGTTATATACATTAAATGTAACTGCTCTTATCCCTGATTATAAGAAACCCGATCAGAGGTGGCCCGGTCCACCATGGCGCCGAACTCTATCCTGAGGAGCAGCATGTCCCTCATCCCGTGAAGACGATCTTTCTTCTTCCTCCACGTCCATCCCAGGGCCCAGGGGTAGATCTCCCTCCGGAAGAACGGGTCCTCCTCCATCTGGTTTGCGAAGAACCTGAAGGAACACACGAACAAACCAGTTGTACACATGACAAAATAAAAGATAGAGACAAAAGGGGAATTTTGCTGGATTGGAACCCTCAGATAACTTAGAGAGATGTTCCAGTTAATGGGTGGATAGTGTCAGAGATGTCAGGATATGGGCTGGTGTCTTAGTTGGCAATTATAAGTTCACCAATCTTAAAAAAGGCTTAAGTGACTACATTTTAGCTTCTACCTCAGTTACATTTTGTATTTTTAACCCTGGTTTAATATATAACCATATAAACAAATCCTGGCACAGCCGAGCAACAGTGAGCAGCAAGGACACAAGATATTATATTGGCCAGTTAGAAGGCCATTCTTATAGTATTCCTGTAATTAGGATTTTGGGCTAAACTTTTACCAGTTCATTTTGCTGATGAGATACTTACAGCGCAGCAAAGAAATACTTTCAGTATTCTTCGCTCTTCAGCCCAGCCCGAATGAAGTAAACAAGCACTATGGCCAGTAGATACTAAGAGAGGAGAAAGTGTGTTATATGTTGTTACTGAACACAAAACATTTCTATTCACTATATTTATAACATGTCAGAGGTTTATAATAATTGTAGTTATTAGCAATAGTTACATACTAAACAATATAGGAACCAACCTATACCTAGGCCTAATACATCCACTATAGGTAATATAATCATACGTAAATAAATAAAAAAAAACTGACCCTTAAGGCTGATTCCTTGTTTATTTGTGTTTTATTTAATGATTTGTGTCATTATTTATTCCTGTGAAATTACCTTGTCGGAGATCCGCAGGCAGTAGTCCCTGGACAGGAAGTCTTGAATGTAGTCCTCCTCTAGAACTCTAGTCCCGGCTGCAGTGCTTTTACATAAGGGCTGGCTGGTTGCTAGGATACAAGCCAGCCCTTGTAAACCACTGCAGTTGGGACTTAGTCTGACTAATTCCCGGCTGCAGCGGTTTACACATAAGGAAATGGCACCTGTTATAGTCAATGTTTTACATTAGCGATGGATATGGGAAATGAGCAGTGTGTGTTACCCAGGATGGCGTAGAATGCTGCCCGCTCCTTCGGACCCAGGGCGAGGTGCTCCTCCGGGGGCTGATCCACGTGTCTTCTTTTCCCTTGTCCCAGAGGAGATCCAGAAGCCGGAAGCTGGAAGGGGAAAGAGAAAGCACAATTTGCTATATGTTGTATTAAACCAGCAACAGTCTCATTATGGCCTCTGTGGTATTTATATGTCATATATATGATTTTATTTTGTATGATAAATAAGGGGAAAACATCCACTTACACCTCCTCTTCACCTGGTCAAGCCCGATCGTTCTTCCTCTTCCTCTTCCCTCTCTGGACATGGGATGAGGTGCTGGCAGTGGCGGGCTGGGCCGGGGGGCAGGGAGGCATGGTCTGTCACTGGCCATGTGCGGTTGGCTAAGTCCCGGCTGCAGTGCTTTTACATGAGGGCTGGCTGGCTGGCTGCTAGGATACAAGCCAGCCCTCGTAAACCACTGCAGCTGGGACTTAGTCTGACTAATTCCCGGCTGCAGCGGTTTACACATACCTTCCAACTGTCTCAATTTCTGTGCACTGTCCCGCCCTTTGTCCTGTTTGTCCCGAAAAGCAAAGAAGAGGTTTTTTTGTATTATTATTTGAGCTGCAATGTTCCAGTTGTCCAGCAGGTGTCAAGCTGTGACAATATGAGAGAGAAAACTCCGCACACAGGAAATCACCACTGTGGAGTTTCTGTGTCCCCAGACAGCATCCAGCGTGTCTCCCCTGCTGCCACTGCCCTGCTCTGGACTGGTGAGTGGCCTGGGGGCCCCTACTAACCACTATATGCTTTGCTTGTCCTATCTGCATGGGCTGTGGAGGGATACAGACAGTGAAAGGACCAGGGAGACCAACAGCCATAACAAGGGCCCTGGCATGCCAAGTGCAGTCAGCATCTTGAGTAGCTCAAGGGTTAATTAACTTTTATTTTTGGGGCAGTCAGTATCATTAGCTGGCACTAGGCTTCATCAAACATGTGGAAGCTGGACAAATAATAAAGGGGCAGACATATGGAGACCTGGACAAATAATAAAGGGGAAAACATACCGAGGCTGGATAAATAAAGGGGCACACATATGGAGGCTGGATAAATAATAAAGGGGCAGACATATGGAGACCTGGACAAATAATAAAGGGGAAAACATACCGAGGCTGGATAAATAAAGGGGCACACATATGGAGGCTGGATAAATAATAAAGGGGCAGACATATGGAGACCTGGACAAATAATAAAGGGGAAAACATACCGAGGCTGGATAAATAAAGGGGCACACATATGGAGGCTGGATAAATAATAAAGGGGCAGACATATGGAGACCTGGACAAATAATAAAGGGGAAAACATACCGAGGCTGGATAAATAAAGGGGCACACATATGGAGGCTGGATAAATAATAAAGGGGCAGACATATGGAGACCTGGACAAATAATAAAGGGGAAAACATACCGAGGCTGGATAAATAAAGGGGCACACATATGGAGGCTGGATAAATAATAAAGGGGCAGACATATGGAGACCTGGACAAATAATAAAGGGGAAAACATACCGAGGCTGGATAAATAAAGGGGCACACATATGGAGGCTGGATAAATAATAAAGGGGCAGACATATGGAGACCTGGACAAATAATAAAGGGGAAAACATACCGAGGCTGGATAAATAAAGGGGCACACATATGGAGGCTGGATAAATAATAAAGGGGCAGACATATGGAGACCTGGACAAATAATAAAGGGGAAAACATACCGAGGCTGGATAAATAAAGGGGCACACATATGGAGGCTGGATAAATAATAAAGGGGCAGACATATGGAGACCTGGACAAATAATAAAGGGGAAAACATACCGAGGCTGGATAAATAAAGGGGCACACATATGGAGGCTGGATAAATAATAAAGGGGCAGACATATGGAGACCTGGACAAATAATAAAGGGGAAAACATACCGAGGCTGGATAAATAAAGGGGCACACATATGGAGGCTGGATAAATAATAAAGGGGCAGACATATGGAGACCTGGACAAATAATAAAGGGGAAAACATACCGAGGCTGGATAAATAAAGGGGCACACATATGGAGGCTGGATAAATAATAAAGGGGCAGACATATGGAGACCTGGACAAATAATAAAGGGGAAAACATACCGAGGCTGGATAAATAAAGGGGCACACATATGGAGGCTGGATAAATAATAAAGGGGCAGACATATGGAGACCTGGACAAATAATAAAGGGGAAAACATACCGAGGCTGGATAAATAAAGGGGCACACATATGGAGGCTGGATAAATAATAAAGGGGCAGACATATGGAGACCTGGACAAATAATAAAGGGGAAAACATACCGAGGCTGGATAAATAAAGGGGCACACATATGGAGGCTGGATAAATAATAAAGGGGCAGACATATGGAGACCTGGACAAATAATAAAGGGGAAAACATACCGAGGCTGGATAAATAAAGGGGCACACATATGGAGGCTGGATAAATAATAAAGGGGCAGACATATGGAGACCTGGACAAATAATAAAGGGGAAAACATACCGAGGCTGGATAAATAAAGGGGCACACATATGGAGGCTGGATAAATAATAAAGGGGCAGACATATGGAGACCTGGACAAATAATAAAGGGGAAAACATACCGAGGCTGGATAAATAAAGGGGCACACATATGGAGGCTGGATAAATAATAAAGGGGCAGACATATGGAGACCTGGACAAATAATAAAGGGGAAAACATACCGAGGCTGGATAAATAAAGGGGCACACATATGGAGGCTGGATAAATAATAAAGGGGCAGACATATGGAGACCTGGACAAATAATAAAGGGGAAAACATACCGAGGCTGGATAAATAAAGGGGCACACATATGGAGGCTGGATAAATAATAAAGGGGCAGACATATGGAGACCTGGACAAATAATAAAGGGGAAAACATACCGAGGCTGGATAAATAAAGGGGCACACATATGGAGGCTGGATAAATAATAAAGGGGCAGACATATGGAGACCTGGACAAATAATAAAGGGGAAAACATACCGAGGCTGGATAAATAAAGGGGCACACATATGGAGGCTGGATAAATAATAAAGGGGCAGACATATGGAGACCTGGACAAATAATAAAGGGGAAAACATACCGAGGCTGGATAAATAAAGGGGCACACATATGGAGGCTGGATAAATAATAAAGGGGCAGACATATGGAGACCTGGACAAATAATAAAGGGGAAAACATACCGAGGCTGGATAAATAAAGGGGCACACATATGGAGGCTGGATAAATAATAAAGGGGCAGACATATGGAGACCTGGACAAATAATAAAGGGGAAAACATACCGAGGCTGGATAAATAAAGGGGCACACATATGGAGGCTGGATAAATAATAAAGGGGCAGACATATGGAGACCTGGACAAATAATAAAGGGGAAAACATACCGAGGCTGGATAAATAAAGGGGCACACATATGGAGGCTGGATAAATAATAAAGGGGCAGACATATGGAGACCTGGACAAATAATAAAGGGGAAAACATACCGAGGCTGGATAAATAAAGGGGCACACATATGGAGGCTGGATAAATAATAAAGGGGCAGACATATGGAGACCTGGACAAATAATAAAGGGGAAAACATACCGAGGCTGGATAAATAAAGGGGCACACATATGGAGGCTGGATAAATAATAAAGGGGCAGACATATGGAGACCTGGACAAATAATAAAGGGGAAAACATACCGAGGCTGGATAAATAAAGGGGCACACATATGGAGGCTGGATAAATAATAAAGGGGCAGACATATGGAGACCTGGACAAATAATAAAGGGGAAAACATACCGAGGCTGGATAAATAAAGGGGCACACATATGGAGGCTGGATAAATAATAAAGGGGCAGACATATGGAGACCTGGACAAATAATAAAGGGGAAAACATACCGAGGCTGGATAAATAAAGGGGCACACATATGGAGGCTGGATAAATAATAAAGGGGCAGACATATGGAGACCTGGACAAATAATAAAGGGGAAAACATACCGAGGCTGGATAAATAAAGGGGCACACATATGGAGGCTGGATAAATAATAAAGGGGCAGACATATGGAGACCTGGACAAATAATAAAGGGGAAAACATACCGAGGCTGGATAAATAAAGGGGCACACATATGGAGGCTGGATAAATAATAAAGGGGCAGACATATGGAGACCTGGACAAATAATAAAGGGGAAAACATACCGAGGCTGGATAAATAAAGGGGCACACATATGGAGGCTGGATAAATAATAAAGGGGCAGACATATGGAGACCTGGACAAATAATAAAGGGGAAAACATACCGAGGCTGGATAAATAAAGGGGCACACATATGGAGGCTGGATAAATAATAAAGGGGCAGACATATGGAGACCTGGACAAATAATAAAGGGGAAAACATACCGAGGCTGGATAAATAAAGGGGCACACATATGGAGGCTGGATAAATAATAAAGGGGCAGACATATGGAGACCTGGACAAATAATAAAGGGGAAAACATACCGAGGCTGGATAAATAAAGGGGCACACATATGGAGGCTGGATAAATAATAAAGGGGCAGACATATGGAGACCTGGACAAATAATAAAGGGGAAAACATACCGAGGCTGGATAAATAAAGGGGCACACATATGGAGGCTGGATAAATAATAAAGGGGCAGACATATGGAGACCTGGACAAATAATAAAGGGGAAAACATACCGAGGCTGGATAAATAAAGGGGCACACATATGGAGGCTGGATAAATAATAAAGGGGCAGACATATGGA
This sequence comes from Limnodynastes dumerilii, assembly GCA_011038615.1. Classification (NCBI taxonomy): domain Eukaryota; kingdom Metazoa; phylum Chordata; class Amphibia; order Anura; family Limnodynastidae; genus Limnodynastes; species Limnodynastes dumerilii. The sequence goes on from WWET01008879.1 coordinate 10,515, forward strand.
GACCTGGACAAATAATAAAGGGGAAAACATACCGAGGCTGGATAAATAAAGGGGCACACATATGGAGGCTGGATAAATAATAAAGGGGCAGACATATGGAGACCTGGACAAATAATAAAGGGGAAAACATACCGAGGCTGGATAAATAAAGGGGCACACATATGGAGGCTGGATAAATAATAAAGGGGCAGACATATGGAGACCTGGACAAATAATAAAGGGGAAAACATACCGAGGCTGGATAAATAAAGGGGCACACATATGGAGGCTGGATAAATAATAAAGGGGCAGACATATGGAGACCTGGACAAATAATAAAGGGGAAAACATACCGAGGCTGGATAAATAAAGGGGCACACATATGGAGGCTGGATAAATAATAAAGGGGCAGACATATGGAGACCTGGACAAATAATAAAGGGGAAAACATACCGAGGCTGGATAAATAAAGGGGCACACATATGGAGGCTGGATAAATAATAAAGGGGCAGACATATGGAGACCTGGACAAATAATAAAGGGGAAAACATACCGAGGCTGGATAAATAAAGGGGCACACATATGGAGGCTGGATAAATAATAAAGGGGCAGACATATGGAGACCTGGACAAATAATAAAGGGGAAAACATACCGAGGCTGGATAAATAAAGGGGCACACATATGGAGGCTGGATAAATAATAAAGGGGCAGACATATGGAGACCTGGACAAATAATAAAGGGGAAAACATACCGAGGCTGGATAAATAAAGGGGCACACATATGGAGGCTGGATAAATAATAAAGGGGCAGACATATGGAGACCTGGACAAATAATAAAGGGGAAAACATACCGAGGCTGGATAAATAAAGGGGCACACATATGGAGGCTGGATAAATAATAAAGGGGCAGACATATGGAGACCTGGACAAATAATAAAGGGGAAAACATACCGAGGCTGGATAAATAAAGGGGCACACATATGGAGGCTGGATAAATAATAAAGGGGCAGACATATGGAGACCTGGACAAATAATAAAGGGGAAAACATACCGAGGCTGGATAAATAAAGGGGCACACATATGGAGGCTGGATAAATAATAAAGGGGCAGACATATGGAGACCTGGACAAATAATAAAGGGGAAAACATACCGAGGCTGGATAAATAAAGGGGCACACATATGGAGGCTGGATAAATAATAAAGGGGCAGACATATGGAGACCTGGACAAATAATAAAGGGGAAAACATACCGAGGCTGGATAAATAAAGGGGCACACATATGGAGGCTGGATAAATAATAAAGGGGCAGACATATGGAGACCTGGACAAATAATAAAGGGGAAAACATACCGAGGCTGGATAAATAAAGGGGCACACATATGGAGGCTGGATAAATAATAAAGGGGCAGACATATGGAGACCTGGACAAATAATAAAGGGGAAAACATACCGAGGCTGGATAAATAAAGGGGCACACATATGGAGGCTGGATAAATAATAAAGGGGCAGACATATGGAGACCTGGACAAATAATAAAGGGGAAAACATACCGAGGCTGGATAAATAAAGGGGCACACATATGGAGGCTGGATAAATAATAAAGGGGCAGACATATGGAGACCTGGACAAATAATAAAGGGGAAAACATACCGAGGCTGGATAAATAAAGGGGCACACATATGGAGGCTGGATAAATAATAAAGGGGCAGACATATGGAGACCTGGACAAATAATAAAGGGGAAAACATACCGAGGCTGGATAAATAAAGGGGCACACATATGGAGGCTGGATAAATAATAAAGGGGCAGACATATGGAGACCTGGACAAATAATAAAGGGGAAAACATACCGAGGCTGGATAAATAAAGGGGCACACATATGGAGGCTGGATAAATAATAAAGGGGCAGACATATGGAGACCTGGACAAATAATAAAGGGGAAAACATACCGAGGCTGGATAAATAAAGGGGCACACATATGGAGGCTGGATAAATAATAAAGGGGCAGACATATGGAGACCTGGACAAATAATAAAGGGGAAAACATACCGAGGCTGGATAAATAAAGGGGCACACATATGGAGGCTGGATAAATAATAAAGGGGCAGACATATGGAGACCTGGACAAATAATAAAGGGGAAAACATACCGAGGCTGGATAAATAAAGGGGCACACATATGGAGGCTGGATAAATAATAAAGGGGCAGACATATGGAGACCTGGACAAATAATAAAGGGGAAAACATACCGAGGCTGGATAAATAAAGGGGCACACATATGGAGGCTGGATAAATAATAAAGGGGCAGACATATGGAGACCTGGACAAATAATAAAGGGGAAAACATACCGAGGCTGGATAAATAAAGGGGCACACATATGGAGGCTGGATAAATAATAAAGGGGCAGACATATGGAGACCTGGACAAATAATAAAGGGGAAAACATACCGAGGCTGGATAAATAAAGGGGCACACATATGGAGGCTGGATAAATAATAAAGGGGCAGACATATGGAGACCTGGACAAATAATAAAGGGGAAAACATACCGAGGCTGGATAAATAAAGGGGCACACATATGGAGGCTGGATAAATAATAAAGGGGCAGACATATGGAGACCTGGACAAATAATAAAGGGGAAAACATACCGAGGCTGGATAAATAAAGGGGCACACATATGGAGGCTGGATAAATAATAAAGGGGCAGACATATGGAGACCTGGACAAATAATAAAGGGGAAAACATACCGAGGCTGGATAAATAAAGGGGCACACATATGGAGGCTGGATAAATAATAAAGGGGCAGACATATGGAGACCTGGACAAATAATAAAGGGGAAAACATACCGAGGCTGGATAAATAAAGGGGCACACATATGGAGGCTGGATAAATAATAAAGGGGCAGACATATGGAGACCTGGACAAATAATAAAGGGGAAAACATACCGAGGCTGGATAAATAAAGGGGCACACATATGGAGGCTGGATAAATAATAAAGGGGCAGACATATGGAGACCTGGACAAATAATAAAGGGGAAAACATACCGAGGCTGGATAAATAAAGGGGCACACATATGGAGGCTGGATAAATAATAAAGGGGCAGACATATGGAGACCTGGACAAATAATAAAGGGGAAAACATACCGAGGCTGGATAAATAAAGGGGCACACATATGGAGGCTGGATAAATAATAAAGGGGCAGACATATGGAGACCTGGACAAATAATAAAGGGGAAAACATACCGAGGCTGGATAAATAAAGGGGCACACATATGGAGGCTGGATAAATAATAAAGGGGCAGACATATGGAGACCTGGACAAATAATAAAGGGGAAAACATACCGAGGCTGGATAAATAAAGGGGCACACATATGGAGGCTGGATAAATAATAAAGGGGCAGACATATGGAGACCTGGACAAATAATAAAGGGGAAAACATACCGAGGCTGGATAAATAAAGGGGCACACATATGGAGGCTGGATAAATAATAAAGGGGCAGACATATGGAGACCTGGACAAATAATAAAGGGGAAAACATACCGAGGCTGGATAAATAAAGGGGCACACATATGGAGGCTGGATAAATAATAAAGGGGCAGACATATGGAGACCTGGACAAATAATAAAGGGGAAAACATACCGAGGCTGGATAAATAAAGGGGCACACATATGGAGGCTGGATAAATAATAAAGGGGCAGACATATGGAGACCTGGACAAATAATAAAGGGGAAAACATACCGAGGCTGGATAAATAAAGGGGCACACATATGGAGGCTGGATAAATAATAAAGGGGCAGACATATGGAGACCTGGACAAATAATAAAGGGGAAAACATACCGAGGCTGGATAAATAAAGGGGCACACATATGGAGGCTGGATAAATAATAAAGGGGCAGACATATGGAGACCTGGACAAATAATAAAGGGGAAAACATACCGAGGCGCCCCAACCAACACCAAATTTCATACTGGTGAGTACATTTTAAACATAATAGAAAATGTAATAATTTATTACTGTACTAGTTTACATATCTTGAAATATTCTCCTTTCAAAGCCGTATGTAGGGCCTTGCAGGTCTCTGGTATTTCTACCCAAAGCCTGAGCAAAAATGGCACAGCTGAATTTTAAATGACCTTCCTGTTACCAAAAATCTCAAGGTAGCCACGAGATGTAGCTCTGCAGTGATGGCCACCAACATCTTTGCGTTCTGCCGTTGGATGTAGGGAGAAACTACACCAAGTAGGTAGAGGAAAGTCGCATCGTCCATCCTAAGAAAGTTTTGAAAGTCCTATCCTTTGTTTCTGTGGCTAGCAGATTAACCCCTACCTTTCATGCACCTGTTTGCATTTACCTATGAATTGAGCAACTTCCATTTTGTGTGTATAAAGTTTCGAAAGTCATCAGAAATATTCTCCCAAATTTCCTGCACAAGGGACATATGAGAGAATGTTTCTCTCTTGGTCAGTTATTCTTTCGCCCAACAACGACGACGACGACAAACCTTCCTTTTTCTCTCCTTCTGCTGGATTATCACCATAGAAATAGCAAGAATTCCGTGACCTTCCCTACGCCATTCCATCATCTAATGTAAACTATGGAAAGCAGGTCAACAGAAAGTTTGTTATGACTACTTCCCACAGCGAACGTTAGCTCTGTCTCATGCTCAGGACAGCTTGCTATGTAAATTGTTTATATAAAAATCATACGACAAATATATTGGCTGGTGTATGAGCAAAAGTGATTGTTTTTACATTTTCAGGTGATCGCCTGAAACACATGTAGCCAATATCTTATGGACTCTTGTGTAAAAATATTGAAGATTATCAGCAAAATCATGCGATTATTGATAATCGCTTTAGTATATGGCCAACTTTAGAGAGAACAATGCATACATAGGTTTCACACTAATATATATGAGTGTTTTTATTGTTTACAATGTCTGTATTACAATAAAACTAATGTAAAGTTGAAATGTGTTTCACTCAAACTCCTTTTATTATAGTTTTTCTAAAACACTTGTTTGAATTCATCACAGAAAGCACTATGCAATGCACTTACATGAACTCTTGTGACAAAAAAAATTATAAAAATGTGTTTTATTATATAAGTGTAAGAAGTTTGTACTGATAAAGGATTATGTCACCAGAATGCAAGCTGTCTGAGTATCATTAAAGGGAAAGCTAAAATAATCATTACTATACACAAAAGGTCTTTCTTAATATAATTAATATACCCAATATGCCCATTTGCAATCCACAGACTTTTCCAACACTACAGAAATATGGCATTGTGCAAATGTGTTAACAGAAAGTGATTAAAGTGTCAATTAATAATTGGACATGATCATGTTCAAAAATCCTTGGAAAAGGAAAATTTTATTTCATAGATACAAATATTAATTAACTGAAAACTTGGCCCAATAAGGGGTACTCTCAAAAAGTATCTGTTATTACTTGGTGGCAACTGTAACCATGGAAATAAACGGTAGACTGGAGGAGTGTTTGTCATACAACCAGCAATCGATAAGCAGGGCCTGATCCAGATTTGGGGGCAGTATGGAGAATCAGCTAGTAATTTCTCTTACATGGCAAAAAAGGTTTGTCTACATGCAGATTTGAACCTCTTCATGAAAGTACTCCTAATGCTGGGCACACTTATGCAATGATTAGGGAACACCATAAAATTCTAGACCAACTGGAATAATTTTGCAATAGTTTGTATGCTCCCATGATTTATAGTGACAAAACAGGTCGGATCTGATTGTTTGGTTTTATGAACATCTAAAAATCAAGTTCATGGATGGTAGAACATCAGACAACCGTGGCTAGTGTGCACACAAGTCTCCCGTGCAGCATAAGTACATAGAAGGGATGCCTTCTATGTTTTGAGCTAGCCATGATTTGTTTGAGCTCATGTAACCGTACAAATCTAAGTGTGCACCTTCAGCAATTTTTCTTTTGGGTGTTCTTTTTTTTACAGGTATACTATGTTGTTTCTATTATCATATGGTAGCACCTCTCACTAAATGTTTGTGTTGAAGGCACTGTAAGATTGAGAAAACTGTCTTTTCCTATGAAAAGTATGTGTGTTAAGCTCAAGAAACAAAAAAAGAAGACATACAAAATATCTAGTTTCTTAAAATGTATTGAAAAATCTCTTCTTGATTAAAGCTCTGAATTTTGTGTCACAGAGCAGGATCCATCAGTAACACTTGTGTTGATGTGCTACCTCATTGTGGTATTTCTTGCTCCTGACAGCTCATAGACATTTCAGTGGAAGATGCCTCTCATGCTAAGTGCAAGTTAAAAAAATCTTGTATCTTCTGCCAGGAGTCTTCCTGAGCATAACAGTGACCTGTGAGTTCTCCACCTCCTAAGATAGGCACCCCCAGAACTCTATCAAAAGCAGCCGGAGAAAAGGGAGCGCATGGTGGGTCTATTCTATGTCCGGCCCCTGGGTAAGTGAGCAGGCTAAAGTTGGTCTTCCCATTTTCCTGTAGGCGCTGGATGGCTGCATTGGCATAGACAAAACTCTTCCAGTTCTGGTCATTTTCTCCTACAATGAACAGAAACGACCCATTGGCCTTTTCTATTGGGATGAGGCACTGGCGGTTAGCCGGATCCAGAGGATCATCAAGAGCTTCCCACACATCAAACACTCCTGTTTCAGAAACTTGGACACGGCTCATGTTGTATGCCAGACCGGGAATAACAAAATCTTTGTAGTGCAAGTTGGCAGCTGTGTTGGCGCAGCAGCCAGATATGCTAACAGCAGCCACCACCTGGGGAAGAAATGTAATCATGGAAAGTGCCAGATCTGCTCCTTTTCCTGTCCCTATCACACCAACTTCAGGCCCCCGTACCTGTAAAGGAGCAAAAAAAAAAAACAGACAAGATGACTGGTCACCTGTACAGATACCTACAGAAAGGCACAACATAGGAAATATGAGCTTTGCAGTATTCTAATATTACAATGGCTCCAGGCACACTTGCAAAGCACCACGACGGCATCATGTGACAAAAGGCAACCAGGGCAGCACACTCCTTGGCTCATCACTGGTGGTGTGCCACTCAATGAGCCTGATAAAGAGTCATGTGGGGTTTTTTTTGGTAAAGTAATGCATAAACAATGTGCAATGAGTAATAGGATATTTACAAATAATAACATACACAAATATGGTAATTAGAAAATAAGAGACTATAGTCTTTAGGATATTTTATATAAATAATGATAGTGATTTAACAATCTTCCAGAAATCCCCCTTAATATCTAAATGTAGCAAGAATCAGATTGCTAAAGTAGTACATATAAGGGCTATAAGGGCGATAAATTACAGGGTTAATACATGCGGTTGAAGCTCTGATCGGTTGGATGCAGTTCTGTAAAGGAATCACATAGTGTGAGCATGCGCACTCGCAAAAAGGGGACTTTTCCACAAGTCTGTACCCAGTCCTGTAATAGAACCGGACTTTTCTAGGGGTAAATTATAACTATTAATGTTACGTCCTCATTGAAGATCCAGGACTTTCTCAGAAGAAAACACAGACTTTGTGTTACATTAATATACTAGCTTCATTTATAAAGGTTTTGCATGACATACCAAGTATGCTCACAAGCTAAACAATGTCAAATAAAATAAAAAACAATAAACAAGAAGCATTAATGCAAATAATGAAATAAGCATCAGAATTATTTTTAATATTATTGTTAATAATGATAATAATGTTATAGTCAAATAGGGATAAAATGATGAATCTTATTGTAGGAACAGATATTTAGAGTTTAATGGAGACGATAAATCTATTCTTACTTTAGGGTGCCGAGACAAAAACTTAGCAGCTTCCTCAAAATACTCCAGGTGAAATTCAGTCATTGCAGGTGGAAGGTCTTCAAATGCAACATATGGTAGTGCCAAGGATGCAAAACCATGGCTAGCAAGCAGGCTGGAACGATACTCTACCAATCCACCTTCATCGCCAAACATGTCAATTACTCCAGGGAAAGGGCCCTCACCTAGGAATAGAATGGTAAATAGTTTACCATCTAGATTAAATGACAATCAATGTATATTTCAATATATTAATGACCCAACTAAAAAAAATAGAGAAAGAGAAATAAATACTAAAAGGTAACTTTAGATTTCCCAGTGTTAGTGTTCAGTTAATGATGAAGAAAATAAAAAATGAGTGAGTTAAAAAAACAATCATACATTCAGAAGAGAATGATCCTATGAAGATGCAATATATGACATTTAAGCAAAGATTATGAACGATGCTGTAATCATTCTAAGCAGTACAAGACAGCAGGTACCGTGGTTTCTACTTTAGTCAACTTCTTCCAAACTTTTAATAAACAATCAGAGCGCCACCTGGAGGACATATAGATACTGGCATCTAAAGATAAGAAACCAGAGCTTATGATAATAAACATGGCGCAGATTGTGTAAGAAACTTTAACTTTTTACATTTTAATTATTTAAAGAAGTGATAGGTCACTTGCAGGTATAAAACAAAACAAACC
>WWET01008880.1:0-11589 GCA_011038615.1 Limnodynastes dumerilii
TCTTTGTCTCTAACTATATAGCGATTAATATGCAAATATTTGCAAATATGCTTTAATATTTTTCTGTTTCCACATCCTCGAGCTCACTCGTGTGTTTTGGCTCCCTGGTTCCTGGTTGTACTCCACTGGTTCCTGCCTCTCTCTCAGTGTCCAGCTCCAGTGTCTCACCATCTCTGCTCTCAGTACTGCTGTGTCTCCTGGTTCCAGCACAGTTAAAGTTATCATCATATCCAGCCTCAGCCGCAGTGTCTCCACTACCTGCACTACTGCCTGCAGCATTACCTGCACTACTGCCTCCAGCATTACCTGAACTACTGCCTAAAGCATTACGTGCACTACTGCCTAAAGCATTACCTGCACTACCGCCTCCAACATTACCAGCACTACTTCTTCCAGCATTTCCTGCAGCTACTACTCCTGCTCCCTGTGGATCCTGCCTTACCGTCTCTGCGTCTGTACGCTTGGTCAGAGGGCCGCATCCTGCAGTCAAATCCATCCCCACCATCAGGGACTCTGGTGAATACCTGGCTTGGGGTTAGACTCTGCACCTATGGTTTCCAGACCACCGCTGAGCTCGACACAGTGACACAACAAAACCATTCTTCTAAACCCAAGTTAATGACAGAATACAAATATCAAAATGATCAATCCATACTTAGACTATGTCATGAAAAGTTAAACCACACCTGTAAATGTTCATTGTAATTAATTTGTATTAAAATCTGGAATACTTAAATAATAATAATAAAGTCTAAAATTATTACTATAACATCCCAACAATAATAGCAGTTAAAATAGTGTTGCTCAGATGGTCATGAAACGTATTCCAGTCTACAATTTAATAGTTAAAATTTTTATTTATGTTGAAAACACAAATTTTACAAAATATGCAAAGTAATTAAGAATTAAAAGGCACACAACAATTTAATAGTTTTATTCACAAATATAATTGTATTCATAGTCCATCTTTTCCTTCCGCCGCTTGTAAATCTGCTATTTTCACCATCTTTTGATCATGATGTCCCTTAAAGAAAAAAACAAAAAGAAAAATCAGAGCAATGATTGATACGTTGATGTAGAAGTAGCAAATACATAATCAAAATCATAGTAGTGGAAGGATCAGTAGTCAAACTTTGTTGATCAAAATTAGACTGATAGCAAATGACTCATTATGGAAAAATACAAGTTTAGAGATATAGGTACAGGTTAATCAAACATGAAAAATATTCATCTGATGTATGTGCAATGTAAAGTTTCTTTCTGCATCCCATCACGGCTTTCTGTCATGTACATTTTCCTGTTGAGTTGACGCTGTGTTTCCTGGTCCCTTAATGTTTATTTGGCTCTCATGCATGGAGGCATGTGTTCGCACCTATTAAAAAAAGGAATAACATTATGTACACATGTTGCATTGGGCCGGATCCTCAACTACGGCCGTCTACCACAGACAGACGTAATTTGCCTATAGATAGCTACTGCGCATGTTTAGTAACTATAGTACGTAATCTACATATCGTTTCGGTGCGTAGATTGCGTATATACGGTCTTTAAGAGCTATCTATAGGCAAATTACGGCCGTCTGTGATAGACGGCCGTAATTGAGGATCCAGCCTATTGTGTGTAAAAAAAAAAATTAAAAATTTTCCCTTTAATTCTTTCCTGACTTGTGAGACGTTAAGGGCCTATGCCATCACTCCAAGGTATGCCATTCCTGGATCACTGTGTGATGGTCCATATGTCTCTGGTCAGGTCATCTTTCCTGCCAGTGTAAAAAAAGAAAGATTATTATTTACACACATTGCAAAGTTCAAACACTTTCAAAACTCTACCTTTATTTCCAAGCCTACCTGACTTGTGAGACTGCAAGGCCCTATGCCATCACTCCAAGGTACACCATTCTTGGATTACTGAGTGATGGTCCCTATGTCTCTAGTCACAGCATCTTTCCTGTCTGTGGAAAAAAAGAAAGTACATTATGTACACATGTTGCATTGCTGAAACAATTGTCCAAGTCTCTCTTTACTGTCATGCCTACCTGGCTTGGGAGACTACAAGGCCCTATGCCATCACTCCAAGGCATGCCATGCCTGGATTTCAGTGTGATGGTCCCTTTGTGAGTGCTAACAGCATATGTCTGTTGAAAACAAAAAAAAAAGTTATGTACACAGGTTGCATTGCTGAAAGAATTGTCAAAGTCTTTCTTCACTGTCATACGTACTTGACTTGGAAGACTGCAAGGCCCTATGCCATCAATCCGAGGTACGCCATGCCTGGATTCATATGTGCCATGTCAGAGCATATTTCATGTCTGTGGAATAAAAGAAATACAGTTATGTAGACATGTTGCAATTTTACGACAATATGAAAACTCTCTCTTCCTTTCATGCCTACTTGGATGGCCATCAATTCATCAATCCGAGGTATGCCATGCCTGGATTTCAGTGTGATGGTCCCTATGTGCCAGCTCACAGCATCTGTCCTGTCAGTGTATATAATTATCCAAATGTAATTACTTTAAATTATATATGTTTAAAATAATCTGCAATTGGAAAAATCCTCTGTTATGTACATTCGTAATCTTTTCAGCAGACATTATGGTGTTAAGACATTGCCTAGTTATGTCATCATTTACACAGACCAGCAACACTATTGACAACTTGAAAACTAAGAAAAATGCACAACTATATGATTAAAACAACAAAATAAATGTTACCAACAATTATTTTAAATACCATGATCATAAAGACATTAAGACATTGTACATAGATTGAAACTAAAAATGTAATTTAATTTTAGACATTACGTTAACTTTTATTAACAAATAAATCATATTCAGTGTTATAGAACATGCGTTAGACAACAAAGATAGAAGAAATCACAATTACATTAAAATCATTGCAATAGATGTTATAATCAGAGACACTCACCCTGGTCTGTGTGTTAGACAATCCAAGGAATGCATTTCAAGATATGGGACCGGATCCAGAATTAATAGCGTCAGGTGATTTACGCACGCAAGGTGCATAAATCACCTGACTGAACGGAGGGCGCATGCGCCCTCCAGATGTTACGCTAGGATTACTATAGTATTACTATTGCGTGCAAATGGGCTGTGCTTCCCATCCGCCCGCTAAAGCGGGCGGGGGGAAGCATGTAAAGTGTACAGTATGGGAGGGGGCTCCCACACTGCAGCGGATCAGTGGTCGTACAGACCGCTGATCCGCCCATCCCAGTTAAGGCAGGCTTATGGCAGCGTAAGCTGCCATAAAGCCCGCACGACAGAGGGGAGTGACAGGGGGTGTGCACTCCCCTCTGTTTTGCGTAATTTCAGACCCCCGCGTGCACGGTAAGCACGCGGGGGTCTGGATCCGGTCCATGGTCCTTAGTAGTGGAGATTGTAATAACTCTTAAAAAAGTCATGTGGTCCATGTCTTATGCAGGTTTGCAAAGCTGTCTCTCTATTTTCTGTTCCCTGCATTGTGGCGTTCTTGGGGCCTCATTCATTAAACGCAATTTGGCTGAAATCACGTCAAATCGCGTGATTTGAGCTTAAAAAAATCGCCAATCCGGATTCATTAAGCTCAAAATCGCGTGATTTGTGTTAAAAAAAATTAAGCTCAAAATCGCGTGATTTGTGTTAAAAAAAATCACGATGGACTGAAATCGTCCAGATGTTTGCCATGTAAGATAGAAAAAAAAATCACTGTATTCACTAAAGGTGATTTTAACAAATCGCCTTCAGTGTGATTTGAAATCACCAAAAATAAAATCGCAGCCAGAGAGGTGCGATTTTAATGTGATTTCAATTTGGGACTGACAAAAACACATGTCCGTATAACAGACGTGTTTTTGTCTGTGTAAAACCTAAGTGCTGCATGGCTCAAAGCCTTAGCCATGCTGTACTGATCGAACTACAAGGATCAGCATAGTAGAGATGACATCAGAAACAGTAGAGGACCAATGTAACTGACGTCATCTCTACTATAAAAACACTGCCCCCTAGCGACCTCATCGTCATAAGGAGCAGCCCAGATGGCGATTAGAATTGTTCCTGCGTCGTGGCAACAGGAGAAGATGATCCAATAAAGAAGAAAACTGCAGAAGACATCATACTAAGAAGAATTGAAGGCTTCCCAAGATGCTGACATCAAACGGTGAGTGCACAAATATTTTTTTAATTTTAATACACACGATACACTGCACATATTACACTTAGATTAGGAGAGATGACCAACGAAGGTAAGTCCACACATTTAGGAAACATTGTTAGTTAGTTTTTTTTTTACATGCATACTTTATTTTATGATTTTAGGGGTTAATGTATGTTTTTGGGGTGTTTTTTTTTTTTACACACTACATGCAGCACTGCATGGTTACAAGTCTAACCATGTTGTGCTGATAGAATTACAGCTTTGCTGATCCTTGTAGTTTGATCAGTACAGCATGGCTAAGGCTTTCAGCCATGCAGCACTTAGGTTTTTTTTCCATCTCACGCAATTTGCCACGATTTGTTAAAGGGCTAATCGCGGTGGTTTTCTATTGAAAATCACTGCAATTTAGCCCTTTAAAAATCACAGAACATCGCCTGAGATTGCAAAAATCACGAGAAAATCGCGTTTTAATGAATTTGGAATTTTTTTTTTTAGATCGCGACAATATCGTTTTTAATAAATCTGGCCCTTGGAACGTTGGCTGTCACCCTCTGTATGTGTGCTTGAGTGGTGTTCTGCTCCTTCTGAAAACAGGTGATTAGAATATACACACCTAATTTCTTTTCTCCCAAAATGCTGTTCCAACGTCGGTGCTAGCCCTCCAATTTGTTTTGGGTTCTAGTGATACCCAAACTGTTATTTTCGTACATTGACCACATGCTTGGTGGAAAAGTTGGGGCAATTCTTGTGCTCTGACACCTGGTTCTTTCACAACGTCTTCCAAGGACATAATTCTCTTCAAAATATTTAACAACTGCTTCTGCATTTTGTGGAAAATGTGCTTTTAATATTTTAAAAGGCAGCAGGGATTTCTGTTGCTGGGAGAAATGCTAGGGCTTGCAGATGTCTCATTAGGAGGGCAAAATCTCTGTCCAAGCCATAAAATTGCAATAATCCAGCAGTTTGGATGCTTCGGTAAATGCTTTGGCCCAAATGGAACAAGCAACATTTATTGGTACAGTTTCCAAACTCGCATTGTGTTGCATTAATTGCTGCAATTTAAAAATCTGTCAAGATGTACTGCAACGCAAGATCTATGTCAAACTCCAAAGCATAGTCAGTGAGGTCCGACAAAAAGCATTCATAGCACTCCTGTGTTTTGCTCGACAACAATCCAAGTTCCAACCATTGCATGGATTGTGTATATTTGTCTAAAGATCGTTTTGCATGTTTTGAATGTTCCATCCATCACCCAATATGCAGCCACTTGCAGTTTTTGCAAGTTTTCTTTTTTGTAGTTGCAAAGAGCAAAATACAATCATTTGCAAATGTACTGTCCTTGCCTAGGAATTTTTCCCCATTCAATTCCTTCAAATTATCTGGAACAGATATTTCACTCAGGGATCGGGGCTGGGCTGGCAGCTCTGATAGTCTCACCCTCTTGATGGATTGTCGCAGCTTGTCACGGTTGGGCAGATAGGTAAAAGGCATTTCAGCTGTCAGTTGCTGGATGTTCTGAGCAGGGGTCTCCAGGGTTGTTCGGGCCTGTTGCTTCAGTTTGTCCCGAGTGATAGCCACATCACTCTTGTCGGACCTGGCAGTTTGGTTATGCTTTGTGTGAGACTCCAATTGTTTGCTTTTGGCAAACTCGATAGTCGTGGCATACGAGCGACATTGTCCACTTTTCTTTTTTGTGCAATTCCAACACCGATTGCCACGCTGTTTGTTCTTGCTGAACAAAAATCCATTGATGTTTAAAAGCAATTTTGAGATGGCACTAGTCTCAATGTTGAATCAGTCATAGTTATTCTCCAAAATTAATCCACGTACTGATAACTTCCAAAACATGAATCAGAATCACCAGTACAAACCATGGTTTAAAACCAAATACTAACAATTGGCAATTTCAAAATTTGCTCCCTACCTTTTTATAGACAGTTATGTGCTAACGACAACAAACATATCAAAATCCAACTCTATCATTAGTAGATTGTGATGATGGGCTGTTTGGTATGTGTCATCATAGTAATGATAATCTCAACGTTTCTCTTTATGGAATAATTTATTGCATTTAATGACTTTACTACACATAATTATTGTACTATGCAGTTCCTAGGATTATGCTCTATTATAATTTTTTGGCCCCACAATAATTATTCTTTCTTATACGACATTAATCATTATGACTAAGCGCATGCGTCAAAATTTTTCGCCTCACACATGGATTATGAAGAAAAAAATAATAAACCAATAATATTAGAATTTTTGTCAATAGAGGTCATTCATACAAATGTTAAAAATATAAAAATACATTGGCGCGCAAAATAACTGTCTTTATCGAGAACAGGCAGACCTGGAGGTACCTTTTGTTCATATTAGCTCTCGAGCCTTGCTAGTATTGTATAGGATTCACAGTGTGTTTCCATTGCAATACACGCTTATTTGGAAAGTTTTTAGACATCCACCATTGAAAATTTTCATGGCTGCTTGGGAGCTTAGAGATGTGAAAGGAGCTAAGGCCCAGTCCTCTAGCGATGACTCTGAAGGGCTCGTCATTGAGGAGGATTCTTCAAGTCGTGGTACACACAAGTCTGTAAACACAAAGAGCTCCATTACTCAGCACGAGGAGCCTGTGGAAAAACAGTCTTATGAGGATGAGGTGACTTTGCAGATGATGATGAGGAAGATTATGACGATAATGGTGACAGACCCATCCCTTCTGTCCGATCGCAGAACTTTACGATGGAAGAAAATTCAGTCCTTGTGGACCTGGTATGTAAAATATGTCCATATCTGATGGCAAATAAGTTGTAAATTGTTATCCTATCTCTCACCTATATCGTTGTTATATTTGCATTTAAAAAATTTTCATCATTTCATGCATTATTATAATGTAAAGTAATAACCGCTCCCAATGAATTATTCATGATCTTATAGATATGTACTAAGGGATGCTTCTCTTGACATTTTAAAAAATCAATTTAAAATTTCACATTTTAATGTTCTTTTCAATATTTCAATGTAATTTTCATGACAATGCCATGACAATGCCATCCTTCAAGTTTAACTCAATTCTCGTTTACAATTTCTTGCATCCATTGATGATTGTTGAGCTATTGTTATTAAACTGTCTGGATGATTCAAAGTTGGTCAGACAATGCTATATTTTCTCGTTGAGATTTTGGACTAGTAAAGGTCCATTGTGGCAGAATTGCTGTGGCCTTTACACAGTAGGTATTTCTTTTTTAAAAGTTTTAACTGATATTTTTTATCACTATTTGCTTTATTAGTCTACTTAACTTTTGGTGTGAGAAGTAAAAGTTTTCACAGTCCAAAAACAAATGGTTGTACAATAGTGTTTTTGGTCAGTAATGGCGCAGCAACAGCACTATTCCATTTACGCATTGAAAGCAGGAAGAAGCTCTTAACAGCAATAATTGATGGTAACCTGTACGTTGTGTTGTTTTGATTTTACAGTTATGTTATTTCTGCAGTTTGTACAGACCAGAGAAATTCTAATGTTACACATTGCATTAGTGTGCGTGTGATGATACACAAGTAAAATGGTTGCTTGAGATTCTCGTGATGTCGGCCATTTTTATTTATGTTTATGGTTGCAGTTGTTGCAAAATGGCGATTGCAAATCTCATTTCCGTTTAGCCAATACTATTTCCTACTGTTGTTTTTATCTGCAGGCAGTGATGCATCATATAACATTATGTTTAAAATCAGTAACGTCATTAAAAGTGTGTAAACATATGTGTTTTGAACATGCAAAAATTATTTTGTAAGATCGACTTCAGTTTCTGTTTAATAGTGCATTCCTAACATGTCTGCTATAGTGGAAGGTTGCAGTGGACATGTTACTTCTGGTTTGCTGTATAGGTGTTGATAAAATGGCGACCGCACATTTGAAATCATCTTGTAGGCATTCTTTACAAAGATTATTGTTCCCTGCGGTAAGTGAAGATTAATTTCAGGTTATTGTAATGGATTATAGTTATGTGATAATATGGTTTAAATCCAACGGTTCACAATGTAAATTAGCTTTTTGGTTGTGTCCATTAGGCAGCGTGTTATTGACTGAACGGAAATAGCGCCTTTATTACTATTGAAGGTTTAGCTTATTTTTGCTCTTTCATGTTTGAACTTTTTCAAACAGGTGTATTTTTGTGTCAATAATATGCTTGTATAATAAGATTAATGTTGCCATAGTGGAATATGATGTGTGAAATAGGACTTTGATAGATCATTTAGTGAGTTACTTCATGACAGGTTCAGTTAGAAGTAATGACCCAACATTATTTTATAGATAGACGGTATAGTCTGTTAGGTACTTGACGCGGTGGGGCAGGCTCCTTCTTCTTCTTACTTGCTGCTCCTAATGACCATTTGGTCGCTAGGGGGCAGTATTTTATATAAATGATGATGTTAGTTACTGACCCCCTAGCGACATTAAAGATAATGTCGGTGCTCCCTTTTATAATGACCAATGTTGTGTGAGACTGAGATGATAGCTTCTGTCTCATGCCTGATATTGGCTCCTTACAAGGGAATGTCATATTGGAACAGCCATTGCTGTTAACATTTGTGTTGTATACCTGCATTGTAACCCAGGATGGGTCAGATATACCCTATCATTCTTTTGATAATAGTAAACGTCAAGTGGTGACTGTTCAAATAAGAGTATATATGGATAAAGTTTTCTTTGCAATAGTGAGACCCAACGTGGCTTTCTTAATGATTGTTTATGGTTTGAAATCTTTAAATCCATGTATTCTTTGCAAGCAGTTCTTTCAAAGGGTGGTAATAAGTTTGATTATAGGTATATACTTCCAACTTTATCTAGAAGTTGACACATTTGTGTACAATTAACAAAAACAAATAAAATGGATGCTTGTCAAGATAAGAGTTTGTGGTCGACTGATTATTTTACAATAGGTTCACCACTGCACAATGGGTATTATGGGAATAATGCAATACACGCATGTCAGATACATACATAAAATCTTTATTGTGGTTCGCTTCAAGATTGTAATATACTGTGTTGACCAGACAGCCATTATCACATCCACGACCCTCTGTCCAAAACGTTTGGATGAATAAGTCACCAGCTGCCAGTATGTCCATGGAACTGACATTATAGCTGGGATGAGTCAACACCTTTTAGTGACAAAATGAAGGTCAAAGACAGAAGGAGGCAGAAATTATATATAGATCTCTCTCTGTCTATCTCTATGTCTCTGTCTCTCTCTCTCTGTGGGCCTCATTTACTAGCCATCGCCGCAATTTTGGCACTATTTTAAAAAAAAAATTATAATCGCCATGATGTTCAGTGATTTTTCCATGGAGAAATTGCCAGGCTTTTCATTAGAAGAGCTCGACGATTGTCCTTGAAAAAATTGCCGTCAATCCTGTGTGTTTTTTTTTGTTTAAATTCCCAGCGCAGCATGCTTCTAGAGGACCCCCTGTATTATCAGATTCTTAAAGGTGATCCCACCAATTTATATCTCTGTGAGCTTGATTAGCAACTGAGTTTGGCTTTTGGGGATGGTATTTTCACTAAAGATGAATTTAACTTTTTATTTAACCATTTCCCTGTCACCCCAGTACTATATTAATTACCGAAAATTCACAAATCTCTCACTAATTAACCTGGTCGCCCTATTATTTCAGGAGTGGGATCTTTGACATCTATTTTATCATTTTTTGTGGATCACTTTTTACAATCACACGTGGTCTCTCAGAGATCTTACATCAGAGACATGGTACATCTGATTAACAAATGAACATCTCTTTCTTGGGAACCCTATTATTTATTCTTGACCCTGGATGTTTCTACTTTGTATACCAACATTTCCCATGCAAAGCAAAACTGGGTCGGGATTGTTTCCTGTCCTGTGATAGTGGGATCTCTGAGAGACTACGACACTTTTTGGTGGATTCCATTTAATTCATTTTGGCACATAATTACTTTTTATTCAATGGTGTTTTTTCTTTACAATGTCATGGCACAGCCAGATTTGCGCCAAACTTTGCCAATTTATACATGGCGGAGTTCGAAGAAAAGTACACCTGGAGAGGTCCTTTTGCTGTGAATCTGGTGCTCTATGGCCGTTACATAGACAATATATTTATCATTTGGAATGGGAATTTGGAATTTCTAATTTGGCACAACAGTTTGTTTCTTATCTAAACACTAACACTTTTAATTTACAGTTCACTTCATATATTTCATCGGATCAAATAAATTTTTGGGATATCACTATTTTCACTGAAAATTCTAGCATCCTCACCAAAACATATCATAAAAAGTTTGACACATGTAATTATTTACATTTCAACAGTGGCCATTACAAACCATGGCTGAATAACATCCCCAAGAGCCAAATGTGTCCTTTAAAAAGAAATTACTCACGACCTACTGATTTCACTCAACAGTCCCAACAACTTAAATCTGAGTTTATAAAAAGAGGGTACCCCACTGACCTAGTTGATGAGGCAATTACATTTGCAGATACCCAGGATAGATCTGACATGATTTGGAACTCTGGGAAAGATGCAAAAAATAGAAATAAAAAAGTTAATAAATCTAAAAATATACAATCAATAAGGGTCTGTTCGTCCATCAAATTGATCAAGAATCTAAAGATCTAGATCCAGGGTATGAATTTATTTTTATCAGCAAATTTAATCATTGTTCACATAAGGTTAAAAATATAATTTACAAAAATGTTGAGATTCTCAGATGTGACAAAATCTTAGGACCTCAACTTCCCATTAGGCCCAGAGTTGTTTTTTAAGAAAAACAAGTCCATTAAAAACATCCTGGCTCCAAGCTATCTTCCAAACATCACCAATAAAACTAAAAGTCTCACTTGGTTACCGAGTAAACCCAAGGGTAATTTTAGATGTAATCGATCCATTTGCCTCATTTATAAATTTATGAAGAACAGAGTTTCCTCTGTCACCTCTTTTGTGACAGGAATATCTTATGACATCTGTTCATTTATCAACTGTGGAACATCTTATATCATTTACGTCCTTCAGTGTGGGTGTGGCCTACAATATGTGGGCAGGACCATGTGCACACTGAAGGAGCGTTTCAGGGTGCATAGGAGAAATATTGAGAGGGGCTTTTCCCTGCATAGTGTCTTCAGACATTTTTGGGATAACCATGACAAATCATCAACATCATTATCTGTTGTGGGGGATGATCATGTGAAGTTCACCGACAGGAGGGGAGATCGTTTAAAAAAACTGTGTAACAAAGAAATGGAATGGATTTTCCATTTACACACTCTTGTACCTGAGGGTCTTAATGAATCGCTTGAGTTCTGTGACCCTGACAGCTGATCTAACCTACATCTTCTCTGCTATGTCATTTCTATAATCATTTTTATTTTCATTTATTTATTTATTTTTTACTAATTTATAT
>WWET01008881.1:0-27108 GCA_011038615.1 Limnodynastes dumerilii
AAGATGCATAAAAAGCTATACCAGTAGCAGGGAGTTTTTAGCTTTTAGGGCTAGTTTGTAGTCCCATCCTCTGCGTCCTGAAAGACAATGGGGGGATCCTGCATATAAACTCTTAACTTGTACCAGTATGTGTGCCTGAAAGACTCCCAGATTCTTCTTTTAACTGGTTCCACCAGGATATTTATATAGCCCTCCCAAGTTTGGAAGAACTTGTCAATCCTAGTGTCCTTTTGCAAGGAGGACTCGATCCAGTCCATATTGAACAGATAGAAAAGTTTCTTCCTGAATAGGATCATGGAAGGGGGAGTAGCTGCTAACCAGGATTGTAATATGCATTTGTGGGCTGCCGCTGCTACTATGGAAAGGAGTTTTTTATAGCCAGGAGGGAAGTGAAAACTTTCGGGAAAGATACCTAGGATCGCCCACGGTGCCGTTAATGGAAAGGGAGTTATTAAGAAATCATTAATGAATTTCCATATTCTTAACAAAAATTGTTTTATCTCTAGACATTCCCATAGACAGTGGTTCAGCTCTGCCGCAGGAGAATTACATTTAAAACAATTATGATTTTGAGTGATACCGATTTGGAAGGCTCGCCACGGTGAGATGTAGGCTCTATGCATAATATTGAGGGACATTTCCCTGTAGGTCATTGCTGGCACATACCGGGAAGTCTCCGCATGTGCCCACAATATGTCAGAGCTGGTGATATGTGGGAAACTATTAACCCAAGCCAAAATACCTGATGGGGTCCTATCGTGTTCCAAAGAGGTGCGTAGCAAATTGTAATGTATTGATATTGCCTTACGTTTAGGTGTTGTAATGGCTAGAGCCGCATCCAAGGGATTTTTCCAGTCAACCTCAGTAAACATTCAAATTACTTTGCTTGTGTAGTGTTGAGCCTGGAGAAAAGCCATTCGATCGGGTTGCAATACTTGGTGCTTGTTTATGGCTTAAAAAGAGTCGTTCTCTCATATGTCTCTTTTAAATAAAATTCGGGAGAATAATCCTGATGACTTCCGAAACTTTCTGCGTATGGATGATGAGACCTTTGTGTATTTGCTAAATATGGTGACGCCATACATTAAAAGACAGGACACAAAGATGCGGACTGCCATCACGCCTGAGCAACGTCTCGTGGCAACCCTGCGCTTTCTGGCTACTGGGAGGTCATTTGAGGATCTAAAGTTTAGCTGCGCAATTTCAGCTCAAGCGTTTGGGAGATTGATACCAGAGACGCGTGAGGCATTGTATAAGTGCCTGAAAAGGGTATATTTTAAGGTATGTGATATTGACTACTGCGTGCATCTTGTTCTAATCAACAAATAATATATAAAAAAATTAAATAAAAAAAATATTAAATAAATAAATATCTTCAACTACAACTATTCGTAATGGAAAGCGTTTGCGCTGTAGTCTGAATGAGGTTGTGGGTGGGGTATGGGGGTTGATGAGGCCAATGGTACATAGTTGGGGGAGGTAATGGGGAGGGAGGTGCATGGTGGGCAAACTGCTCAGTGGTGGCAAGGTTGGCCAGGTAGGTGCCACTGGTTATCTCAGAGCATTTGGCCCTGTAGAGGACATCTTTAATGAGCCTCTCTGCCTCGTCAGCACACTTTGTGTTCAAGGTCCTTAATGTGCTGGCATACACAACACCCAGTGCGTCATATCTGTCCTTTGTCTTTTGGGTGAAGAATTTCTCTGCCGTTTTCAACACCCGATAGGTCACGGCATCATTGGGGTTCACGGAGGGACGGGGTGTTTTCCTCCGTGTTTTGCGCATGCTTGCGGTTGTTTTGGGAACGGCTGCTTTCCTCCATGACTTCAGATGAAGAGGCATGTCCTTCGCTGAAAACGGAGGGCTGAAAAAATAACAATACAATGGAGATCAGTATGTGTACACTAAAAATCAAGTATGGCAAGTGTAATAATGTGTTATTTTTGTTTTGCAGTTTCCCCAAAACCCTGAGGAGTGGCATAGAGTTGCAGAAGACTTTGAAAGGAAATTGGATTTCCCTAACTGTGGAGGAGCCATTGACGGAAAGCATGTGAGAATCACACCACCTGCAAACAGTGGTTCTCAATACTACAATTATAAAGGATTTTTTAGCATTGTGTTGATGGCAATCGCGGATGCAAATTACAAATTTTTGTATATAGATGTGAGCAAAAATGGAAGAGTCTCAAACGGTGGTGCACTTAAGCAGACAACATTCATGGACCACATGAAGGATGGCAAATTAAATCTGCCATCACAACGCGAGTGAAAATATGGCCTTAACTTTGTTTTTGCTGCAGATGAGGCGTTTGCCCTCCATCAATACATTCTGCGCCCTTTCCCGCAGAGAGTTTTGACAACGGATTTGCCACCTGTGCCGTACATAATCTATTGCACAGGAAAAGCAACCAACATGCTAACTCCCCTAAAGGCCTGGACACACTACATCATCCAGAGGAGAGTGAGATGTGGACACCTTTGCAGCCATCTACTTATAGAAATGCCAATCAAATTGTAAAGGTGACCCGTGACTCATATGTACAGTATTTTATGGGTGATGGGGCTGTTCCATGGCAAAATGACAGGATATAGTAAATACACTTTATACCTCTATCAATGAAAAAACAATGAAACGTGCAAATTTGTGTCTTAATATTTGCCGTATATCATGCTCACCATGCCCCTTTCATCCAGAGGGTCCACATGGGTGTCCGGCGACGCATCTATGGTGGAAACCGATGGTTCTGCAGTTTCGGTTTCCAAGGTAAAGGTCAGCAGGCTGAAATACCACAACCGCAGAGTGTACACCTGGTCCGCACCAGCCCCAGATGTTACACTCCGTAGTAGTTGCACTGGCAGGATCTAGCAGCCTTAGGTTCTATGTGCTCCCTTTTCCCCAGCTGTCAGGTAATCACCTGTGGAGGTGTGGCAGGGTTGCCTTGTGATTGGAGGATCCCTCCTTAAATACTCCCTGCTCACTTCCACAGGTGTCGGTTATAGCGTCTGGTTCCTGATCGTGCTAGCTGGCTGTCTGAGTGCTTCGTTTGCTTTTTGCATTATCCTGATACCCTGCTTTCCTGGTGTGTACCCCCTTGTTTCCCTCATACCCTCTGTCTTTTTGTTGACCCCCTGTGTGGTGAGGTGCGCGGCGAGAGTAGTTCGCTACTCGCGCTGGAGGCCTCAGCCCCGGACAGGCTTCGGTCTGTTTACTTGTATGCAAATGGGAATTCCATCTCCTTGCTCCGTCTTGTCAGGCGTGTTTGTGAGATCTGCCACGTGTTGTGAGCGTTGCTCCGTCTTGTCAGGCATGTTTGTCTGCCACGTGTTATGAGCGTTACCTGCGGTTACCATCTTGCAGTGTGTTTGGTTCTTATTACCTGCGGTTACTATCTAGCGGTGTAGTAAGACTCTGTATTTACCTGCTTTGGTCATCTAGCAGTGTCGGAGTTCCGTTCTTAGGTCTCCTGTGTTCCTCGCAGCTGTATCATCTTGCTCGAGTGTGTTAGCCACCAGTGTGTTTACTGTGTGAGCGTTCCGCTGAGTGTGTGTCATCTCCAGTGTGTATAGAGCATAGCTCCACTGTGTGTGTGTCATCTCCAGTGTGTTTTAGAGCATAGCTCCACTGTTTTCCACCTACAGTGTAGCGCAGACCTTTCCACCTGTCTGCTTATAGTTCCCCTGTTACATCTGGGACTTGTGGTACATCTAGTACTGCCTGTGGGCAGCTTCCTTATAGTATACTAATAGTTAGGAGTACAGCCTGCTTATCCTCCAGTGCAACATCTCTCCTATACCCTGCCTATGGTTTCCTATTAGTATACTTATTATTTTAGGGAAGTTATATTCTTGTCTGCATTACTGTGTATGAGGGTTCCGGTATTTGCATTAAAGAAACCTTTTTACTATTCTTGAGAGTAACTGTATTATTCATACCTGGTTATTGTATGCAAGGGTTCTTGTGTGTATCTGGGTTCCTGAGAAAGCACTACCACGCTGCAGTACCCCTTTGGGAACTATTGCCGGGGGCACGACCTGTCAGACCAGCAGCCCAGACTATCCTCACCTTCTGGTGCTCTTTTAGAGTCGTTGCTTTTGTTAAGCTCCTTCTTGTACACAGTCCTTAGATTGGCAATTTTCTGCTTAACAAAAGCGCCATCAGCATGGGGGTAGTGTGGCTTGGACACCTCCCACAACACTTTTTTTTTGGCTGCTTGGACACATCCACCAACACTTTGATTGCAGCTGCCCTCTTTTGTCTGTTGTGGTAATCTGCAGACTTGCACTGCCATAAGCACGGCTGCCCATGGTAGGCTTCGATGAATTCACAGAGAAATTATTTTTGCTCAGTCATGGCTGTGAACAACAGTGAAAGAAAACAATATTAAAAATATGGACAGTAAAATTATGCAAAAAGCAATATGCTGCACAACACATTTGGCATTACTTATGCTGTATTCAATTGCCATGCTATACCATTCCTGCAATTGCCATAGTACACAATCCATAACGACACAATACAGTTGCAATAGGACACAATACATAAATACACAATACAGGCACCTGCTCATATATGGCACCTGACATATATGGGACATACTGTAATATAGTAACGATTTATAATAGGAAGCAAGGACTACTTACCCGAAATCTCGAATTGGAAAGTTTCGATGACGTGAAGAATCTTGCCACGGAACGAACGATTCCACAGCAACAGTGATGAGAAAGTTATGAGAAACTTTAGTCCAGTATGCAATTTTTATCTGCTGGGTCCAGACAGTTTTAATGGAATTCCTTCAACTATACAATATCACTCCACGGTGGCAGACAGTTTAGTGCGATGGAGACATAGACAGATAAGGCGATGGACGCTATTGATGCTGGTGGCGGAGGTGACCCAGCCAACACCTCAGTAGACAATAGTGCTTTCATTGATGACGGATGCCAAGGTGAAAGGCCAGATGGCGAAAAATCCAACACGAAAAAAAAAAAGATAATAGAAAAAAAACCCATGACGGCCTTGTAATATGGAGGAAAACCTTCGTTCCATGCCCGTGACAAGTGCTGAGGTCCAGACGATTGTCCGGTTGTTCGACAAATGGGATTACGATTGCCATCTGAAAATGTTCCCAGCGTTGAATGCCCGTAAAAGAAAAGTTATGACAAGAGCCATTCAGATTCTTCATAGAAAGTTTGGCTATTACTATCAGAAGCAGCAGGTGCAGAAGCGCTGGTCAGACCTGAAACAGAAGGAAAAGACACTGTTGGATAAGATCAGGAAAATTATAAAAAGTATGTTTAAGGAAGACACACCAACATATTAATACTCTCCTTTTATTCCTTGCTTGTTTTCATGCTCTCTTTCTGTAGCAGGAACCGCGTGACACAGTAGTTTGGCATAAAATGGTGGCCATGAGGATGATGGCATACAACTTTCTTGTCATTTCAGGAAAGAATCTTCGAGCAACTGATAAAGCATCCATTACTGGAAAGATCAGTACTGTTTAATAACGATTTATAATAGGAAGCAAGGGCTACTTACCCAAAATCTCTAAATGGAAAGTTTCGATGATGTGAAGAATCTTGCCACGGAACAAACGATTTCACAGCAACAGTAATGAGAAAGTTATGAGAAATTTTCGTCCAGTACGCACTTTTTATCTGCTGAGTTCAGACAGTTTTAATGGAATTAATTCCTTCAACTATACAATATCACTCCGCGGTGGTAGACATTTTAGTGTGATGGAGACAGAGACAGATAAGGTGATGGACGCTATTGATGCTGGTGGCGGAGGTGACCCAGCCAACAACTCAGTAGACAATAGAATATTGATTGATGATGCCAAGGAGAAAGGACAGAAATTCCGACATGAAAAAAAAAAAATTAAGATAACAGAAAAAAACCCACGACAGCCTTGTAATATGGAGGAAGACCTTCGTTCCATGCCCAGGACAAGTGCTGAGGTCGAGACAATTGTCTGGTTGTTCGACAAATGGGATTACGATTGCCATCTGAAAATGTACCCAGCGGTGAATGCCCGTAAAAGAAAAGTTATGACAAGAGTCATCGAGATTCTTCATAGAAAGTTCGCCCATTACTACCAGAAGCAGCAGGTGCAGAAGCGCTGGTCAGTCCTGAAACGGAAGGAAAAGACACGGTTGGATAAGATCAGGAAAATTATAAAAAGTATGTTTAAGGATGACACACCAACATATTAATACTCTCCTTTTATTCCTTGCTTGTTTTCATGCTCTCTTTCTGTAGCAGGAACCACGTGACACTGTAGTTTGGCATAAAATAAGAAGAGATCTGGTGCTGAGGCCACTGAAGCTCAAATCGACAATATAAGCAGCACTGAAAAAGGTTAGTATTGTGTTGGTGGCACAGTGATGAATGCAGATATTCTGAAAGTAAAATATTGAGTGTGTCCATTTTTCCTTTGCAGGTGTCATAGTTATATTGGACGAAAGCACTCCCAGTTCTAGTGGGGAGCAGACCACGGATGAGGTTAAGGCCATTGAGGCAATGAGAACTATGACTAAAGATTGCATCCAGCAACTACGCAAAATAAATAAAACCGTTGATTCCATCTTTTGCTAGCTTGTTGAAATAAAAAGTAGGGCCAAACAAAATGCAAGAAAACAAATATAACCATTAAATATAGTCTCTGGTTCTTTGATATAAAGTCTTTTGTTCGTTAATATGTTATAATTTGTGGATATGCTGCATGAAGCTTTTTTCTTTTATTTGTATGGCATCGTTGGCCATTTCAATCATGTTGTGAATATACATTAATAAAACCTCCCAAAAATAAGTTTTTGCAGGCCAATAAACAAAATTCTTGGTTGAGATTGTGTGGTCTTCTTTTCTTTACACCTTCTGAGAAATAACACTTTGTACTTTCCACAATGGCACCACATTAACTCCAGTGTAAACAGCCCCCACAGCAGCCGGACACTTATGGTATTATTCTGTTATTATTCTGCTGATTAACTTCTATTGCTATGGCGCCACAGGCGAAATAGTCCCGATTCCAAAGGAAGGCCAGACTGCTTTAATCACTTTATGGTGCCGAGTAGTCTTTGGTAATACACATCTGTTGTTTCGCAATGCAAGGATGAGACAGTGCTAACGTGAGGTTTCGCCAGGAAGAATAGTGAGGCACCATGCGCTATGGACACATAAACCTGTCATATCCTTTCCCATAGTCCTGCCTACAAGTGTTGTCACGGCATTGTGTACGATTCCACAATAATCGTTAAATGGGGATACACTATGCGATTTTACAGGGTATCGCACGGTTTAGCACGACAAAAAACAAACATTTAACACGACAAAATCATCGTACGAAAGCTCATTTGGAACGATTATCGTTCAGTCGATACAAAAATCGCTACAATACACTACATTGATATTTCGTTCAATTACACGATAATTGCATGATCGAACAGATAATTGCTCTAGTGTATGGGGGCCTTTAGTCCAAGAATTGAACCTCAGCGCTGTGAGACACAAGTGCTACTCACTGAGCCACCGTGCTGCCTTTTAACATGAGGTGGTGTATTTTCCAAATGCATACAACTCCTCATAGCATGCATTTGAATAATTGAAAAAAATACTTCACTGAAAGGGTGATAGATAAGTGGAATAGTCTACCAGCTGAGGTGTTTTAGGCTAACACAGTAGAACAGTTTAAACATGCTTGGGATATATATAAGGATATCCTAAATCTCAAATGAAATTGAGGGTAAATAGGGTCTAGGGTCAGTATAGTTTTAAATAAACAACTGGGCAGACTGGAGGGGCCATGTGGCTCTTATCTGCCATCACTCTCTATGTTTCTATTTGTGTAAGCATGTTTTCTGGCCATGTGCAATGCTAAAACATGACTGAATGAGCTAAAACCTGCAGTGTGCTCACTTTCCCCCCAAAAAATTAGGGTATATGGGAGATATCTGTACCAGAGCCTGATGCCTACCTGCAGTCCTGTTTGAGAGGTTCTCTGACTAGTTTTACTAGAAGGGCAGCAGTCTGTTGAGGTCTGTTGTAAACTTAACCTAATACTACTTTCACATTGCCCAGGTTATCGCTGTGCCCCAGCTCTTCACCCTTTTTTTTTTCACCGTTAACACTGGGCAATATACCGGGTTTTTGAACCTGGATCTGCCCTGGCAATAAGTGTGAGTCAATCACTTTTCTTCTGTGACACCCAGGTTAAAAAGAAAACCCAGGTCTCACCTTTCATATACTGGTCGGACCGGGGAATAACCCTAGGTCATTAGACCAGGGTAGAGGCAGTCAGACCCTTTCACATTGAGCCTTGACCCGAGTTGTCAGGGATTCCCCTGGGAATATCCGGGGGTTTTGGTGCAGTATGAATGGGGTATTTGTCTCATTTGTGCTTGATTTGCATCTTGAGGACAAAGGAAAGGCTACATTTTCAGCACATATCTGAAGTGTTTTGCTTTAGTTAAGCTCCTTAACATCATTTCAATGTTAAAAAATAAAATAATAAACTAAACAATGTCATTTGCTTATTTTGATTTGTTTTTCAAACTATATATATTGATATGGAAAGTTATATATATATATAAAATAGAAGTATTGGAGTTGCGGCAAGGGTAGCTTTATGCAAAAAGCATGTAGACATCACAAAAGGGTACGAAGGCCACTTGCAAATAGGTTAAAAGAAGAAACACTGCAACGCGTTTCGTCCCTATTCACGGGACTTTTTCAAGCAGAATGTCAGCAATTGGTCAGACCACCTTTTTAAAGGAGAAGAGGACCGCCTAGGCTACACACTGACTGACAGACAGTCACAGTAACCAATCACAGCTGTTGGGTAATTAGTGATGGAGAAATCCCACATAATGGATATTTATATATTTATAATGAAAGTTTCTAACACACAACTAATCCAGACACCTGATTACACCGCATGGGAGGGGCCCAGCTGCAGCTCCACCCACTGCATCATGCTATTGGCTAAGACATTCACCAGTCAGACTCCCCTCCCTGTCACTGTATGCCGCAGTCTCCGGGCAGATTATTCCCAGCTGCTGATCACCCAGATATTTTTATACAACCACCATTATATACACCTAATACAGCATGAAGGGGCTCAGTGAAGGTGGTGGAGAAGGTGTGTAAGTGTCTGATGGGGTCACACAGAGAATAAAAGGACAACTGTCCAGCCCCATAATCCAGATATATCCTCACTCTATCACAGGGAATAACACCAGGTAACTGGGTCACTTTACTGTCATGTTTCACTGACATCTTTCTACGAAACATCCCTACTCTCTCCAGACACCAGGACTTGTTATTATATCCAATGTGTGACTGATCTCCCCACCTGTCTATACTGGGGTAACACATCCCCACCCTCCAATCCCATGATTCCCTGACATCCACCTCCCAGTAATGTCGCCCTGAGGAGAATCCCCCGGAGCTCATTACCTGATAACCCTGAAATCTCTCTGCTGTTACTGGATGATTCTGGCTTCTCTGTGTCCATGTTGCAGTTTTCCTGTCACCTGAAATCTGTATATTATTAGCAGCCGTGTTTACATCCAGTAATATATCTGCCGGTCGCTCCTCTGTATGGATTCTGGGCGCAGTGGGAGGAGTTTCCCCTGTGTGACGCCCCTTCCCCTGTACCCCTGGAGGAGATATGATTGGATGGGGTGACATGTGTGACATCTGAGGTGATAAATTCCCATGTGATGACGCAGAGATGTTGGGGGGTCTGAGGGATGTGTCTGTAGCTTCCTGTATGTAGATCCCTTTCTTTATACCTGTTATTATATCAGATAATGTCTGTAATGTCCCTGAGATGAGACCCACATCCATATCTCCTCCACCATGGACCTGTTCCTCATGTCTCTCCCTGTCCTCAGTATCACTCCAGTCCCCTGGTTCCTGTAAGACCATCAGTGAGTCACACGTGTTACACAGCTCCTCAATGTGATGGATCTTTCTGGACAGCGCGTTCTTCTTTATTTCCAGCTGCTGGATCAGATCCGAGACTGAGAGTGAAACGCGCTGTTCCTGTCTGGAGATCTCACCCAGGATTCTCTTTTCCAGGTCTTCCAGCTGTCTCCTGATGTCGCTAAAAAGGGCAGTTACTCTCTCTCTTACACTTGATGCTTTCTCCTGATCTTCTCTGCTGCGCTCCTGCAGTCTCTGGACTCTTTTCTCAGTCTCCTGTCTCTTTGTGGTCAGTTTCTGCAGAACATTTCTCAGTTTCTCCTTCTTCTTCTCAGCTGCATTATCCAGCATCTCCACCAGGTGTCCCCGGTGTTCTCCAGCAACACTGCAAGACACACAGATACATACAGAGTCCTCAGTGCAGTAATACTCCAGGATCTTCTTATGGACGGAGCATTTTCTGTTCTCCAAGGAAGTGGTGGGATCAATTAATACGTGTTCTGCTGACTTGTTGTGTGTCCTCCAATGTATCTCACAGAGAGAAGCTTCACACTTCAGGCAGGTTTTAAGAGCAGGTGCTGGAGCATGGACACAGTAAGTGCAGAGGATTCCAGTCTCCTCCTGATCTGGGCGAGTAGTCAGGAAACTCCCCACTATGTTACACAGAGTTATGTTCCTCATCAGTGCTGGACGCTCCGGACTCTCTGCTCTGCATTCAGGACAGGAATAAGCTCCAGACCCCTCCTGTGTATCCAGCACACGATCAATACAGACCCGGCAGAAGTTGTGTCCACATCTCAGTGTTACAGGATCTGTATAAATGCTCAGACAGATGGAACAGTCCAGCTCCTGTCTCACATCAGCAGACGCCATCGCTGCCAGCAGAAGAGAAATGAAACTATCAGACACCAGAACAAGAGTCACACAACCCCCACACAGGGCGTGTACTACACAATCTACACACAGGACGTGTACTACACAATCTACACACAGGACGTGTACTACACAATCTACACACAGGACGTGTACTACACAATCTACACACAGGACGTGTACTACACAATCTACACACAGGACGTGTACTACACAATCTACACACAGGACGTGTACTACACAATCTACACACAGGACGTGTACTACACAATCTACACACAGGACGTGTACTACACAATCTACACACAGGACGTGTACTACACAATCTACACACAGGACGTGTACTACACAATCTACACACAGGACGTGTACTACACAATCTACACACAGGACGTGTACTACACAATCTACACACAGGACGTGTACTACACAATCTACACACAGGACGTGTACTACACAATCTACACACAGGACGTGTACTACACAATCTACACACAGGACGTGTACTACACAATCTACACACAGGACGTGTACTACACAATCTACACACAGGACGTGTACTACACAATCTACACACAGGACGTGTACTACACAATCTACACACAGGACGTGTACTACACAATCTACACACAGGACGTGTACTACACAATCTACACACAGGACGTGTACTACACAATCTACACACAGGACGTGTACTACACAATCTACACACAGGACGTGTACTACACAATCTACACACAGGACGTGTACTACACAATCTACACACAGGACGTGTACTACACAATCTACACACAGGACGTGTACTACACAATCTACACACAGGACGTGTACTACACAATCTACACACAGGACGTGTACTACACAATCTACACACAGGACGTGTACTACACAATCTACACACAGGACGTGTACTACACAATCTACACACAGGACGTGTACTACACAATCTACACACAGGACGTGTACTACACAATCTACACACAGGACGTGTACTACACAATCTACACACAGGACGTGTACTACACAATCTACACACAGGACGTGTACTACACAATCTACACACAGGACGTGTACTACACAATCTACACACAGGACGTGTACTACACAATCTACACACAGGACGTGTACTACACAATCTACACACAGGACGTGTACTACACAATCTACACACAGGACGTGTACTACACAATCTACACACAGGGCGTGTACTACACAATCTACACACAAGGAAGATGAAGGTAGGGCTTACCAGAAATACACTCCAAAAATATAAATATATAAAATACAAAATTTATTTAAAACATGAGAAGCATAAAAATGATGACAAGAGGGTAATTCACAATATAATACCTATTTATAACATAGTAGTAACCCTGCAGGGATTTATGATGAACTGGAAATAGGTAAGTATGATGGAATAGGTGCTCTATAGGCATATATCCAAAGCTTAAATGAATTCCTGTAATATGGAGCTCAGTCATTGATATGGCCAAACAGATTGCAGTATGATGGATAAGATTGTTGGAGCCCAGCTGTACGGTTGCCAGTTATAGGACCACCGAGTAAAGAGCATAGTAAAAGTCCCGCAAATATAATCGGATAGTGCCGTGGAGGAATTAGAAGTAAACAGTGTGCCTGGAGAGACCAGTGTAGCTGGTAAGTTCTTACCACATAGGGCTCTGATGATAGGCAGTAAATTGCTCTTGTGCAGCGTTCTGACCTCCCAGGGGCAGATACAGGTGGACGCTGTAGTAATAATGAGCAGCGTGCTCGGGACAACCACCCGACCGTTGGCGGTGAGCTCAATAGGTAGCTATATGCAGATGGAGCTGCAATAAAGATGAAATAAGCTCTTGTGCAGTATTCTGACCGAAGGAACACTGTAAACAGAATAAACAGTTTGCTCCGAGCAGCAACCGAGCAACTGGAAATGGGCTCAATAAGATGTGATCAGCTGTTGGTGGCCGTATAGATGATTCCTTTAGAGTATGAAGATTGGAAAAAAGATGCTTATAGGTGTCCAGGTGCTAACAAGTCTGTTTTTCCACCGGTGCACTCTATCCATTAGCCTTTACCTCTGCCTACACTACGGAGCCTCAAAGAGACTATAAGCATCTTTAACTTTATTTATACCCCGTTCAGATTACCAGCTAAAAGCCGGGGTTTTCATGAAATCACTGGGTTTTTCTGGCAATCTGAACGCGAGCCCCGGCTCTCTCTAACCGGGTCTTAGACACGGCTAAAAAGAAGGGGTTTGCGGAGAAAGCCGGGTCCCGCGGCTCCACTGCACAGCGGTGACCTGGGAAATCCTGGGTCACCGCTGTCAGTGTGAAGGGGCCGCCCGGCGGTTTGAAAACTCCGGGGATTTGCAGCGCTGGTAATCTGAACGTGGTATTATTTTTTAAATCTTTTTGCTTTATTTTGTATTATAAAGAGATAGATAATAGTGAAATTCTGGCAGTCACACCAGTGCCACAAAGTACAATAAATAGTGTAAAACAAACAGTGTGGAGGGGGCGTGTCTTGGCCATCGGCGGGAGTGGACGTGTTCTGCCTGAGCTCCGGTGCAACTGGGGGATATTAGCGGCACTTAGGGGTTTCCCCCCCATACTTCGATGTCCCCAGCGGTACTTAGCCTCCCCCAGAGTCCGGCTGCAGTTAGGAGACCCGCGGGCGGCTTTCCTGCGCGCCAGGTGAAATGGGGCCGCACCACGCTATAGGCCACGCTAGGCCTCCGGCCCTCAGCCTCACTCCCGCTACCGATACCCCCGCGGACCTCTGGGCACAGACCATCTGCTTACCCAGACGGAGCTGAAGACATCAGGGCTGGTGATTGGCGGCTGGGGGGACTCCCTGCAGATCGGCACAGGCTTCAGGACGAAGTGACTGACGGGACGCTGGGACCCTGCGTGAGGACCTCGTGCCTACCACTGCAGGGTGAGCTGTGGGGAGAGAGGCCCTGATTGCTATGTGTGACCGTGAGGGGGGACAGACAGCGGGAGTGTGAACCACAATCTTGCACTCTAAGGACACTGGGCTCTGGCTGCTGTTCCTAGGGAAAACCCCTGCTCCTCTACTTATAGGTACTGATCTCAGCCTCCTACCCTGGTTTGAATCAGCCCACAGTGCAGCAGAGACTTACATCCATACTGAGCAGCCTCTCTGATCCTCCTAGAGACTCCTGATTACCCTCCTAAAGCTACTACAATAACCCTTGGTCGTCACTCTCAAGAAATATACAATGCTACAGGGTCGGATGGGCCATTCCCTCTGTCTGTCCGCTATCTTAGTGTGCCGCTAGACACTAAATTAAAATAATAATATATTTATTTATTACATCTACAAAAACACTTTTCTAATTATAAAAAACAACCAATGTTGTAATTGCCTTGAAGGAGATATCAACAATCCCACATAGTGGAAAAAGACTCAGTCCAATCCTGATATTGCAACTTAGTATCAATATTTCCCAAAACTGCAACTTTGTTGCGCACCAGACGGCATGTACCCAAGACTGGAATCTGAAGATTATGTAGTAATCACAGCTACAGGGTTAACCAACTTAGTAGCATCCGTACAAAAAACAGTCAGTTATTTGAAATAATGTCCACCCAGCACAGTGCAAATACTTTGTTTACCATGCGGTGAACTAGATTAACTATCTCACCAGCTGATGCTCTCTGATGAAACTGTCTTATAGACGGAGAAACGCGTAAGAGTTTTTGCCTTGATTCGGAGAACTTTCAAAACCTTTTCCTTTCATGATATGCTTACCGCAAACCTACAAAACTAAATAGCACTAAGGAGACCCAATTCACCATCGGATGAACTGCTTCACTGAACTGCCTTCTTAAAGAGGTGGGTTCCTCATATAGTGGTAGCAGCTGTGACACTATATTAATTTAAATAAGACCTAACTAGCGCCATAAGAGACCATACATTGTTGTTATTATTTTGGAGGCTCGTGCTGTATTCCATCCAGGTGATAAAATGAATTTGGGTTAAGAGGTTTGGATGTGGAGGAGCTGTACAGGAGTTTCAGTGTTTGGCAATGGGTGTTTAGCAGCGTTGCTGATATGAATGGCTGCTTCATTGTTTTCCTATTAGTATCAGGGGAGACAAATTAAGCGAAAGGTGCAATGGGGCCTCCGGGAGAGATAAACTGGTGACCTGAGGAATTAGAAGTGAGACTGAGTCCCAGAAGTGACTGATAAGTGGCATGACCCCCATGTACCGGATTCACTACACCGAATATTTTACTTACCTGCCTAGTGTTACACTCCGTAGTAGTTGCACTGGCAGGATCTAGCAGGCTTAGGTTCTATGTGCTCCCTTTTCCCCAGCTGTCAGGTAATCACCTGTGGAGGTGCGTCAGGGTTGCCTTGTGATTGGAGAATTCCTCCTTAAATACTCCCTGCTCACTTCCACAGGTGTCGGTTATAGCGTCTGGTTCCTGATCGTGCTAGCTGGCTGTCTGAGTGCTTCGTTTGCTTTTTGCATTATCCTGATACCCTGCTTTCCTGGTGTGTACCCCCTTGCTTCCCTCGTACCCTCTGTCTTATTGTTGACCCCCTGTGTGGTGAGGTGCGCGGCGAGGGTAGTTCGCTACTCCCACTGGCGGCCTCAGCCCCGGACAGGCTCCGGTCTGTTTACTTGTATGCGAGTGAATTCCATCTCCTTGCTCCGTCTTGTCAGGCGTGTTTGTGAGATCTGCCACGTGTTGTGAGCGTTACCTGCGGTTACCATCTTGCAGTGTGTTTGGTTCTTATTACCTGCGGTTACCATCTAGCGGTGCAGTAAGACTCTGTATTTACCTGCTTTGGTCATCTAGCAATGTCGGAGTTCCGTTCTTAGGACTCCTGTGTTCCTCGCAGCTGTATCATCTTGCTCGAGTGTGTTAGCCGCCAGTGTGTTTACTGTGTGAGCATTCCGCTGAGTGTGTGTCATCTCCAGTGTGTATAGAGCATAGCTCCACTGTGTGTGTGTCATCTCCAGTGTGTTTTAGAGCATAGCTCCACTGTTTTCCACCTACAGTGTAGCGCAGACCTTTCCACCTGTCTGCTTATAGTTCCCCTGTTACATCTGGGACTTGTGGTACATCTAGTACTGCCTGTGGGCAGCTTCCTTATAGTATACTAATAGTTAGGAGTACAGCCTGCTTATCCTCCAGTGCAACATCTCTCCTAATACCCTGCCTATGGTTTCCTATTAGTATACTTATTATTTTAGGGAAGTTATATTCTTGTCTGCATTACTGTGTATGAGGGTTCCGGTATTTGCATTAAAGAAACCTTTTTACTGTTCTTGAGAGTAACT
This sequence comes from Limnodynastes dumerilii, assembly GCA_011038615.1. Taxonomy (NCBI): domain Eukaryota; kingdom Metazoa; phylum Chordata; class Amphibia; order Anura; family Limnodynastidae; genus Limnodynastes; species Limnodynastes dumerilii. The sequence goes on from WWET01008881.1 coordinate 16,116, forward strand.
GTATTATTCATACCTGGTTATTGTATGCAAGGGTTCTTGTGTGTATCTGGGTTCCTGAATAAGCACTACCACGCTGCAGTACCCCTTTGGGAACTATTGCCGGGGGCACGACCTGTCAGACCAGCAGCCCAGACTATCCTCACCTTCAGAGGCTCTAGTGAATACCTGGTGCTGACATAGACTCCGGGCCCCCGGTGAGAAAACCCTTAGGCCGACTGTAACACCTAGTTATCCGTTTATAGCTGCTACGCAGCGTAACAACTATATTACACTATCTACACAGCGTTTATTACATAGATTGCGTTCATGCGGTCTTTACAGAGGAGCCGCCTCGTGATCACATCTCCAGCATATTGGTGGCACTGAGGGAACATACGATGGAGTGTTTCAGGCACAAGGCTCCACCTCCAGTATATCTTATAGATTGTCTCACGGATAGTTACACTAATGGACGCTTTTGCCGTTTCTTCTTGGATGGATTCCCAGTCTTCCTCATCCAAAACAAGGTTTAAGTCACCCTCCCAAGCAGCTTCACACGGTACACGATTACTTAGTTCCACTGTCAGAAGTGAGTGGAATATAGTTGATATTGTCCCTTTCTGACCCACTGATTGGCCACATAATCAGTATAGTGTTAGATCTTGTCTGAGTCTGGATAAACCCTTTAATGTGTAAGTATCGGGAAATCAGCGAATTGAAGAATTAATGTTATATTTTCCAGTAATTGCAGTGAACGATTTAGGTGCTAAAGTACCTAATATGTGGGAATAACTATCTATGTAATTGCCTTCCATGGACTACTAATGCCCCTCTGATCTCCAGGTGGGATAAGTGGGTGATTCCAGATGGGTGATAATGGTGAGGGTCAGGATTCAAGATTAAATTTGGCATTAAGACGGTCCCACAGAGTCAGAGTCAGTTGTATGGTGGGTATAGTATATGTGGAGAATGGCCTGCTGGATCTCGCCAACCAAAGGAAGTAACTCAAGGTGTTCAAATTAAGAAGCGAGGATTCAATGTCCAGCCATTTTTTAGTGCCAGGTTTCAAATGCCAAGAAAGAACTTGATTGAGTTGGGCGGCGTGGTAGAATTTATGTACAAGCGGAAGCCCCAGTCCTCCTGCAGTACCAGGCAGCGCTAGTTGTGTGCGACTTTTGAACAGTGGGATTGAAGTTGTGCTAGAACTGAGGCTGGGACTAAAATAGGAAGAGTTTGGAAAAGATATAATATCCATGGGAGGAGCTTCATTTTTATTACATTGATTCTACCAAACCAAGAAATATATTGACCTTTCCATCGTTGGAGATCCTGGGCCAAGTACGCATCATGGGAGAATAATTGGCCTGATAAAGGTGAGAGCTGTTGGTAATTATTATACACAAGTACTTAAGTTGGGTCGGTCTGCACTGGAAGTGGTAGCTAGACTCCAATGCCTGCAATGTGGAATGTGGAATATGCATGGCCAGGGCTTCACATTTTGTATTATTCATTTTATATCCAGAGATTGTGCCATATTTCTCAAGTTCCTTTAATGAATTAGGGATTGATATTACTGGGTTTGAAATAGTAAGAATAATATCATCTGCAAATAATGAGACATAGAGATATGATAGGGATACTGGGAGGGCTGGAGACATGATGGGGATACTGGGGGGGCTGGAGACATGATGGTGATACTGGAGGGGTGGAGACAATAGGGATAATTGGGGAAGCTTTAGATATGATGGGGATACTGGGGTTCTGGAGACATGATACAGACAGAAGGGAGCTGGAATAGCTGAGGTGATATAAAGGCTATTGAAGAAGTAACTGGAGAAGAGCGTAATAAATCTGTGGAGCGTGTAAGGTGTAAAGTATAGGGGTGCTGGCTGGAAACAGTAGAGGAGCAATTAAAGAGTTGGGAAAACTGAAAGATATTTGTGATGTTAAAGTATTAAAGACAATCTGAGACTATAATATAACTTGTACCATCGCTAAAGTGTCAGTGAAAGATAAAAGCAGGAACAATAGCCCAGACGGTTTAATATATGGACCCGTTATAAACTCTAGAAAGAAGTTTTCCAGATTATTTACCTATTAATTGCACCTGTTAGTGTGATTGTTTATTATTTTCTGCCATAATAGTTTAATATACCGTTATAAACTCTAGAAAGAAGTTTTCCAGATTATTTACCTATTAATTGCACCTGTTAGTGTGATTGTTTCATATTATCTGCCATAATAGTATATCAGCTATTTATAAGTGTGTTGTGTCTTCAAATTGAATTGTAATTTAGAAAAGTAAATTACTGGCTTATGCTCAGTAGTAGCGAATATTACTTGTAGGAAAGAAAACCAACCAGGGTATTGTAATATATATATATGATTGAGAAGCAGTATTCCATTCAGAAGTGTATTTCATGATTTCATCTGTTTTATATGCTCTGTTGTGACAATATTGCATGTTATATTCAAGAAAATCGCTATTTTTGAATTTACCGCTTTACATGCTCTATTTATGAATACCAGTTACTGGTTTATTACTGTTTTATAGCTTGTTACATGATCAGTTACTGGTTTATTACTGTTTCATGGCTTGTTACACGACCAGTTACTGGTTTATTACTGTTTTATAGCTTGTTACATGATCAGTTACTGGTTTATTACTGTTTCATGGCTTGTTACACGACCAGTTACTGGTTTATTACTGTTTTATAGCTTGTTACATGATCAGTTACTGGTTTATTACTGTTTCATGGCTTGTTACACGACCAGTTACTGGTTTATTACTGTTTTATAGCTTGTTACATGATCAGTTACTGGTTTATTACTGTTTCATGGCTTGTTACACGACCAGTTACTGGTTTATTACTGTTTTATAGCTTGTTACATGATCAGTTACTGGTTTATTACTGTTTCATGGCTTGTTACACGACCAGTTACTGGTTTATTACTGTTTTATAGCTTGTTACATGATCAGTTACTGGTTTATTACTGTTTCATGGCTTGTTACACGACCAGTTACTGGTTTATTACTGTTTTATAGCTTGTTACATGATCAGTTACTGGTTTATTACTGTTTCATGGCTTGTTACACGACCAGTTACTGGTTTATTACTGTTTTATAGCTTGTTACATGATCAGTTACTGGTTTATTACTGTTTCATGGCTTGTTACACGACCAGTTACTGGTTTATTACTGTTTTATAGCTTGTTACATGATCAGTTACTGGTTTATTACTGTTTCATGGCTTGTTACACGACCAGTTACTGGTTTATTACTGTTTTATAGCTTGTTACATGATCAGTTACTGGTTTATTACTGTTTCATGGCTTGTTACACGACCAGTTACTGGTTTATTACTGTTTTATAGCTTGTTACATGATCAGTTACTGGTTTATTACTGTTTCATGGCTTGTTACACGACCAGTTACTGGTTTATTACTGTTTTATAGCTTGTTACATGATCAGTTACTGGTTTATTACTGTTTCATGGCTTGTTACACGACCAGTTACTGGTTTATTACTGTTTTATAGCTTGTTACATGATCAGTTACTGGTTTATTACTGTTTCATGGCTTGTTACACGACCAGTTACTGGTTTATTACTGTTTTATAGCTTGTTACATGATCAGTTACTGGTTTATTACTGTTTCATGGCTTGTTACACGACCAGTTACTGGTTTATTACTGTTTTATAGCTTGTTACATGATCAGTTACTGGTTTATTACTGTTTCATGGCTTGTTACACGACCAGTTACTGGTTTATTACTGTTTTATAGCTTGTTACATGATCAGTTACTGGTTTATTACTGTTTCATGGCTTGTTACACGACCAGTTACTGGTTTATTACTGTTTTATAGCTTGTTACATGATCAGTTACTGGTTTATTACTGTTTCATGGCTTGTTACACGACCAGTTACTGGTTTATTACTGTTTTATAGCTTGTTACATGATCAGTTACTGGTTTATTACTGTTTCATGGCTTGTTACATGACCAGTTACTGGTTTATTACTGTTTTATAGCTTGTTACATGATCAGTTACTGGTTTATTACTGTTTCATAGCTTGTTACATGATCAGTTACTGGTTTATTACTGTTTCATAGCTTGTTACATGGTCAGTTACTGGTTTATTACTGTTCCATGGCTTGTTTCATGGTCAGTTACTGGTTTATTACTGTTCCATGTTACTTTTACTGTTACTGTGTCTTTGGGTACAGTTGGGATGTTTGGGTGACGTTATTCAGGGGACTCTCCTCCAGTGTTACATGGTATCTTATACATGTTGCTGTCTATGTCACATCTATTAGTAGGGGAGCAGCTTCTCCCTTTATTACGGTACATGCTGAGTTCTCAGAGTCATTGTGTTCATGTTATTTATAACATAACTTGTTTCTCTTTCTTAAGTTTTCTGTCCTGTGATTGGTTACACAGCTCGTGGCCTTTAGCCAGATATTTCTTAGTATAACTGGTTTCTCTATGGGGCGGCTTCTGGAACTTTCTGCTTATTGAGTGTCAGGTGATCATGGTAAACACATACCAGAAGCAGAATCTGTGATCAGCGCTGATAGATAAATGTCAGCTCCTGGGTTACCCCACATGTAATAACAAATTCTTTACATTTTATGCATGGAAATTATTTTTCTTAGTTGTCCTCTTACAAATCATTTCCAATGCTCTTTATATAGCGCTGAGTTTAGTGATGATACATTAAACAGCAAACGGCATAGTGCCCAATCACCCATCCAGCAATCAAGCCAACCTAAATGAAATAAAGAGTCAGACACCGATATTTAACCGGGTTTAAACAAGGGAACATGGTATTTATTAATTGAACCGAATTGTAATTGTATCAAATGATTGACCTAACTGAATTGACTCAAAGTGATTCACTTTATTTAAAGGCAGTTAGGTGGCCCAGAAGCAGTGGGGGTCCAGCAAAACCCAATTCCTGCAGAGGTCATCCACCTTGACCTCAGCACCCCTTCAACCCTGTCTGATCCTCCAGCAAGACACTCGACCCGTTCCCACAGGGGCTCAACCGCTTGAAGTCTGATACCCCCATCCAATGGTTGTGTTGCTATCGGATCAGAACTACCCCCGCTCCCCGCAAGGAAAATAACCCCCAGCGCCAGACCTTATTTGCTAAGAGCTCCACCGCAAATGCCACAACAAAGGTACCCTTAAGTAGCAGAGCCCCCCGCCCACCTAAAAGCCTTGCAGTCCCCCACACAAGTCTTCAATAAAAACTCTGTTCCCCTTCTCAGTGAAATGAACTCCGTCACACCTATACAAGCCCGGAGAATCATGGCGAATCCGAGGATGTGAAATCACTAGCCCCCCTTTCTGCAAAATAAATGTAGTCACCGCATTATTGAACTTCTTCCTTTTTTTTAATCAATTTTTAGCAAATTCTCAGCCCCCCTCAATTGCAGCCTGGGAGTCATGTGTGACCACATGAAACGGAGGTGTGGAAAAGTACTATGCAACGCTCCAATGTCCTCCTTCATCACTCTCTCCAGATCCCAAATGGTTCTACTCACCAAATCATTGCCTCCCAGGTGTATGATAACTACCTGTGGCTGACTAAATTTGACTAGGGCTCGGTGAAGGAGGCGAGACAGCAATTCCCATTTTAGCCCCCTAAACCCAAGCCAGTAGATCTTCCACCCCGTAGGTGTTGACGGAGCCCCCCTCTTTTCAGATTGCTTTCCCGCCCAGAACACGTAAGAGTGACCCACAATCCAGGCCGTCCGGGACCTCCGTGTGGAATCTGCAAGAAAAAGTTAATAACGTAACCAACGCAACCAAATCCTGCCCCCTCCCCTCTTTTTACCTTCAGCCATTTATATGACACAAAAATTATTAAACTTTTTTTTTTATCTAACTAGATTAATGAATACAACATAACATTCGATTGGTATACTCATCTTAAATTAACCCCCTAACCGTCAAACTTTCCAACTTAACAACTAGCCCATCTGAATCTTATACATAACCTTAGCCCTAACTTGCACCTAAATCACCCCTAGGGAAAAACAAAAGGTGAGGTGTAGGGAGCACTTGGCCTCGAGGGCACCTAATGATGGTAAAACTCCCTGAAACCTCCAGGACATGAATCTAATCCAGTGCCCTGCTGGGAGGATCAAATATGGAAGAAAGTCCCCACATGCCCAAAAGGCAAGAAGCTACTCCTAGGTGCGCCAGAGCTCCTGCGCCCCCAATAGACACACACACTAAAATATATACTTACTCTTATAATTTACCCGGACGAACATATTTCTTATTAACCGAAGACTTCCACCGCCCCAGAGCTTTTATTGCGTCCGGCGACTTCCCCTCTAGGGCAGCGGAAGTGGCTGCCCTATACAGAACGAGTGCGTCCCATACAGAGAGGCGTTCAGACCCAGGGTGGACATGCATTGCTTCATGACGAAACTAAATTGAAATTTTGTAAGGGGCTCCCCACCCTGATTTACTAGCTAGTTGGAACCTGTCTTCGGCCTCCTTTCCCAGTATGATCTTACCAACGCAACCAGACACACAGAAAAACTCCGTGTGCGCCGACAAGAACACCCATCGACCTCTCCCAACCTGATCAGTTTTTGATTTCTGGACCTTACAGACCACCGAGTTGTCCTGCATGACCGCATTCTTCGCGATCATGCCTGAATTAGCCGCAGTCTTGCCTGCGGCCACCAACTCGCTAACTCTGAAGGCCCCAAAAAATGCCCAAGAGAAGGCCACCCTGAAGAGACTGCTCTCAAAATCAGAAGAAGTCACCTCAGGTATCACTGCTAGCATTCTCCTGAGCATGCAGAGGTCGATCAGCCTTCTAATATCCTCTCCCCTTGGCTGCTTGCGGGTCTACCCCTTCATGACTTTTCTTACAAGGGGATGTTTAGTGTAGTCATTAATTCCCTTTACAATTGAAAAATGTGCGACCACTGCCAAAGAAGCACCCATGCTCGCCCTGGATATCCCCGCCTCACATTCCTGCCAAATCCAACCTAGGAGTAGATCCACTCCTGTCTTACCTTGGCTTTCCTTCTTTTCCATGTAACACACCCATTCCGACCAAGCCCTCTCATAAACACGCAATGTCGATGGGGCCAGAGACGCATTCGCCAGGGCCTCTAGGCCGGGTTCATGATCTGCCAAAGATGTAAAGGGCATGACAGACCTGTGTCCTTGGCCTGAGGCACTAGCTCCCTAAATCTACCCCATTCCCCCCTGGAAAGCGCATCTGCCACCCCGTTCTCGACTCCCGGAACAAGTTTGGCTCTAAATGTAATGTTGTGCTGCAAACATTTTAAAACCAAAAACTGAAGCAGTCTAATCGCTGGAGGAGACGAGGACCGGTGCCCGTTGATGGCATGGACCACTGCCATATTGTCGCACCAAAATATTATGCTGCGATTCCGCAGCTGAACAGCCCAAAGCTCAACCGCGACAATAATGGGGAAGAGTTCCAGGACCAACAAGTTGGCCGTGAGCCCATTTTACTCCACCCTTCGGGACAGGGTGCCACGCACCACTGCCCCTGACAATATGCGCCAAATCCCATTGACCCGCTGCGTCAGTGTAAAGTTCAACATCAAGGTTAGACGCCACTGGTGCCTGCCAAATGCATGTCCCGTTGAAATCCGCCAAAAAAGAGACCCACACTGCCATGTCATTGCGAATCTCGCGGGAGACTGTCACAAAATGAGCCAGCCTTACCCCCGCCGTTGTCCGCTCCAACCGTCGGCAAAAAACCTTCCCATAGGAATGACCCTACAGATCCAGATCCATAAGGGACTGAACTTTCTTAAGCATTGCTTTCTGACGCTTCTGCAAATCCATGAGGGCCTCCCACAACCGCCTCGCCTTCTCTGCGGGAAGCCTGCACAGACCGGCAACGGTATTGATCTTGATATCTAAATATGACAGGCAGCTTGTGGGCCCCTCTGTTTTGTCAGATGCCACTGGAACGCCAAAATGATAAAAAAGGGCTCTGGCAGAAAAAAGGACCTTCGCACTTACCTCCGACGCAGCAGGGCCAATGAAAAGAAAGTCATCAAGATAATGAGCAATCAGTTGATGGCCTGACCCGACCTGCACACACCAGGCCATAAGGGCGCCTTTACTGGCAGAACTCACCATATCCAGTGCCTCCTCAAAAGATTGATACACCACCCGGGCAATGGGCCGGATCGATTGCATTATTGACTAAGCCACCCTCCGAGTATGACAGGTTCTGTATCAGGCGAAATTTACCAGGTGTTTTCTTCGGGACCACCCCTACAAAAGAAATCACGAGCCCCTCCACCGGGGAGACGCTTAAGGGGCCCGCAATCCTCCCTTTGCGCACCTCCTCCATGACTTTCTGCTCTAGGACATCTGGAAATTGCCTAGCTGACCTGAGATTCCGCGGGCAAACTGTACTAACTAAACCGCCAACTGGCAACCAAAAACCATGTGCAAACGCTGAACCCGCTCGCTGCTCGATCCCGCTATGGATCAGCCAAACGCGCCATACTCCTCTGGAGCGATCTGGCGGATGATGGGCATGAAGCATCAGACCCACTCCTGGATTGCCCCCCAGAAAACAACCAAACACTAGAGCCCCTGCCGATGAAAGATGGCTGCCTGTTGTTACTTGCCAGATGCTTGCTCTTATTAGCCTGTTTCCTGGGCCTCCCCCCTGCTCTCTCACTAACTGCTCTTTCACCAACCTCCCTCTCACTAACTGCCCTCTCACTAACTGCCCTCTCACTAACTGCCCTCTCACTAACTGCCCTCTCACTACCTGCACTCTCACTAACTGCTCTCTCACTAACTGCCCTCTCACTAACTGCTCTCTCACTAACTGCTGTCTCACTAACTGCTGTCTCACTAACTGCTGTCTCACTGACTGCCCTCTCACTGACTGCTCTCTCACTAACTGCCCTCTCACTACCTGCCCTCTCACTAACATCCCTCTCACTAACTGCTCTCTCACTAACTGCCCTCTCACTAACATCCCTCTCACTACCTGCCCTCTCACTACCTGCCCTCTCACTACCTGCCCTCTCACTAACTGCCCTCTCACTAACTGCCCTCTCACTAACTGCCCTCTCTCTAACTGCCCTCTCTCTAACTGCTCTCTCACTAACTGCCCTCTCACTAACTGCCCTCTCACTACCTGCCCTCTCACTAACTGCTCTCTCACTAACTGCCCTCTCACTGACTGCTCTCTCACTAACATCCCTCTCACTAACATCCCTCTCACTAACTGCTCTATCCCTACCTGCTCTCTCACTAGCAGGGGTATCAGGAATGACAGATGCACTACCTGCATACCCTCTGCCTCTGTCCTCAGCAATCTCCTTATCCCGCTGTCTCCCAATCCCCACCAGACAATCCCCACCTTGTAAAAGAGCTGCTGCAACCCCCTCTGTCACTCGACCAGCCCCCGCCGCCATTCCGCCAGCCACCGCCGCCATTTGCAGGAACGCCTCGCTTCACGCTGTCTGAGATGCGGCCGTGACGTCAAGATGGCTCCTCTCTAAACCTAAGGGGAGCAGCCCTAGCACGTGCTGGCTCGCGACATCTCGTCTGAGAGCAGTGGGGGGAACGAGCTGCAAATGGCAGAAGACCGGAGGGATGGGCGAGGCGAGACCTGTGGCGAAGGGTCGGAATGGACCGGACACAGGCAATCAAATGTAAACAAATAAACGGCTAGGAATGTAAAAAAGTGAATGAAACAGAGATAGAAAAAGATAAGAGAAAACATAAGAGAGAATAAAGAGACAGAGAAAATATATATAATAAGTGTGACAGCAATAAAACAAGGTACTCAGCCTTCCTCTCTGAATTCTCTACAACGAGTGCCCCACTCCCCTTCCACAAGCGCTATATGTAACTTCCCACCCCCTTATTTCTAACTCCACCCCCGCTCCCTATCTAAAGTCTACCCACCCCTAAGATCCTCAACTCCTTGTTTGCTAGATGTCTGACCAGGACACCTGCCTGCTGTTTAAGGCCCTGCTGCCCTATGGGGTTCTTGGTTCTTTTAGTCTCCTAAGTAGAGAAAATGAATATTACTATGGCCCCCTATCTACTTCTCCTAAGTTCCCCCGGACGCTGCACTGGAGCCTCACTTTACTTTCTAAACTATGTGCGGTCTTTTAAGACCTAAAGGCATGGTCAGTGACTATACATGCACTTTGCAACTAAGAAGCAGCTTCACACACACACGCACACATATATATACTCTGCCAAATATATACATACAGTGCTTGAACATAGCTACTCCTGGGCTAAACCATGTTGATTTCAGGGGGAGTCAAGTTAATTGTATTCTTTGCATGCAGGGATATATCTTTGAATTGCTTACTGCACACAGATACTGACCAGCTTTAATATCACACTGTTATTTATCACCTCTCATCTCTAATATTATTATATCATTACACAGATACTGACTAGCGTTACTATCACACTGTAATTTAGTCTTGGGAGAAGAAACATCACCTCTAACACTGTAACACAACTCTAACACTGTGTGCAACAGATGAAATATGACTCCCTTGAAATTAACATGGTTTAGCCCAGGAGTAACTAAGTTCATGCACTTAACTAGGTCTGGATCCAACCCTTTGTCACTAGCATACTTTCTGCAGTGTGAATTTGTCACTATAGTTCCCTTGACATTGTATATTTGTGATTGGAACACTCTCTGCATTGTAAATTGGTCACGAGAATGCCCTCGGCATTGTATATTTGTCACTAGAATGCCCTTGGCATTGTATATATGTGACAAGCATGCTCTCTGCATTGTAAATTGGTCACTATAATACTCTCTACATTGTATATTTGCCATTATAATTCTCTCTGATTTGTATATTTGCCACTGGAATGTTTTCTGCATTGTATATTTGTCACTAGAGTGCAGGGCCATCTTAACAGAATTGTAGGCCCTGCTCAAAGCAATGCATATTAGCCACTAGAATGCTCTATTAAAGAATTAAAATGTCCCCCAATA
>WWET01008882.1:6221-32813 GCA_011038615.1 Limnodynastes dumerilii
AACATAGTTGCCAACTCTCCCTGAATATCAGGGAGACTCCCTGAAGATTGGGTGATCTCCCTGACTCCCTGAAGTGTTTGGTAATCTCCCTGATTCTAATTTCATCCATTGAGGTCTATGGAGATGACCAATTTCATGGAGGCCAAGATGTAATGAAAGAATCTTGTTAATCAGCTGCAGCGTCACTTTTAGCTTTTCTATAAAGATAGTAATGAAAGTATTCACTGACAATTTAATAATCAATAAATACTGACATTTTTATTGTAAAATAGTTTTCCTGGCAGTGCTAGATACACCTATGGGTGGAGCTATTCACAGGACACACCTCTTTGGCGCTACAGGACACACCCCTTCGGTGCAGCACCTTGATAGTGCTCTTACAGTCTCCCTGATATTCATTTGCAAAAGTAGGCAACCATGATATATATATATATATATATATACACACACACACACCCCAACATCAACCAACTAGGGGGTTTTCCACGCAGGAAAAAAAAGACACTGGAGGAGGGGCCTATTTATGGCACAACAATGGTGAATAGGTAAAATGGGCGCTGCACAAACTGCTGTGGGTGTTGGTAATTTATCTAAACCTAAATTAAATAAATACAATATAAAATCTAAAATAAACAAAATCCAAAAAATGTTCACTATGGAAAGATGGGAAAGTCCATAAATAAATCCTAAAGTCCTGATAGATGACTCCTGTAATAGGTCTCCCCTTCCTGGTTGTATCACCTGGCGTGGGAGTATGTCCTAATGTTCCCGGAATCTCTTCATGGCGTTGAGCCTGCCACCCGTCTTGACCTGTCTGTTCCACAGAGGCAGTCCTTTGCAAAATGGTGTAGCTGAGCTGTACACTTGCACCTTTCTTTATCCTTCCTCCCAAACTCTGAACCCAGGCCAGAAAGTGAGTGTGAAATGTAAATGGCAGCATAAATGACAGGAACAACAGTGTGAATGACTCAGCCAACCAGGGATGACTCTTATTTACGTGTCCGTGGTGTCTTTCTTTTTCGTCCTGATTGGCTTCCACCCCATGGAGGTTGCCCAGGGTACTATGCTGCCACCAAGGTGGAGGAAAAAGCACAATAGAATTAAAGGCAATGGGGCAGATCCAGAACTATGCATTTCCGCGATTTTACGCGTGGCGGAGACGTAAATTCGCAGATTTGAACGCGTTGAGCCTGCCACCCGTCTTGACCTGTCTGTTCCACAGAGGCAGTCCTTTGCACAATGGTGTAGCTGAGCTGTACACTTGCACCTTTCTTTTATCCTTCCTCCCAGACTCTGAACCCAGGCCAGAAAGTGAGTGTGAAATGTAAATGGCAGCATAAATGACAGGAACGACAGTGTGAATGACTCAGCCAACCAGGGATGACTCTTATTTATGTGTCCGTGGTGTCTTTCTTTTTCGTCCTGATTGGCTTCCACCCCATGGAGATTGCCCAGGGTACTATGCTGCCACCAAGGTGGAGGAAAAAACAATAGAATTAAAGGCAATGTGTGCATATATTTAATGATACCTTAAAGAGGCAGAAAAATAGAGAAACAAAGACCTAAGCATGCAGAGAAACAATAATGGCGTACTGGAATCAGGCTGAAAACCGCATAAATATGTTTGTATATGGGAACATATAACTATGAAACAATCCAGATCAGGAGAGCGATACAATGCAGCCAAATAAATGAAACACAAGTAGCTCCTGTTAAATTAAGGAAGAAAGCCGCCAACACTGAAAGAAACCGTCTCACATCGGAGGAGTCCACTTTGAGAAAGGGCCTCGTTAGGTTTGAAACGCGTAAGTGGAGTGAACACACATATTTCCATGAGACTGTGCCTACTCTGAACACCAGGATCAGCACATCTGCATGTCTACGTAGGACTTTGGAAACCTGGGCTGGGAACCGCCAGAGGAACTTTATCAAGGACTGACTGTGTTCTGTAACCACTGAAAAAATACGACGTGGGATTGTACTTTGAATCATTTATACCAATGCTGCCTGCCTTCTGAGTGCGCATTGTAATTTTATTGTATTGTTATTTATTGTATTTGAAAGGAAATAGGGATTATGGTTATTGCAATATAAGAGATTATGTTGTTTTTTTTAGAAGAGTGGTATAGCACATTTACTATCGGGTAATTTTTTTTATCTTTTTAGACAACTGTACACCGGGGTTGTAGATTCCTATACCTCAGATTATTTACTACCCATACATAGATCTCTGGATCTTTAGATTATTTTTGTATTTGCTAAAGTAATGATATGATGTCCTGTCAATAAGTGTAATATCAGTCAGTAATGATAAGATGTCCTGTCAGTGAGTGTAATATTAGTCAGTAATTGTAATATCAGTCATTGATATGATGTCCTGTCAGGGAATATCATTTCAGTCAGTAATATATGATATGATGTCCTGTCAGTGAGTATAATGGCAGTGAGTAATGATATTATGTCCTGTCAGTGAGTGTAATGTCAGTCAGTAATGATACGATGTCCTGTCAGTGAGTGTAATGTCAGTCAGTAATGATATGATGTCCTGTCAGTGAATATAATGTCAGTCAGTAATGATATGATGTCCCGTCAGAGTATAATGGCAGTGAGTAATGATATGATGTCCTGTCTGCGAGTGTAATGTCAGTCAGTAATGATATGATGTCCTGCCAGTGAGTGTAATGTCAGTCAGTGATGATATGATGTCCTGTCAGCGAGTGTAATGTCAGTCAGTAATGATATGATGTCCTATCAGTAAGTGTAATATTAGTCGAATTACCTGGCAAATCCGTCGGTACTGGATGGCCGCAGCTGATTGGCACCCAGTGTATGCCCCCGAGTGATAAGCAGTAAATGCTAGAGAAGAGTTTGATCGGATAATCATATCCTCCATCTTGTTTGAGAGACTATCTGCTATGTGCTGATACTGCTGTGACTGTGTATTGAGACCAAACCAATTGCTTGTTCTGTCGAAACCGAGACATTGTTGCAGTGCATGTTCAGCATGAGCAGGATAAATGTCATTCACAGTTACATGGTGAATAGCTAACGGTCAGGTCCAAACGACACCTGTAGACATCAGCCATGAACTGGATCAGCAGAACAAAATCATGGGGCTTCTCGCCCAGAAGAAGGGTTCAGTAGAGATCTTGCATGAATACAATGAGGAGGATACATTGGAACTAACTACCTAAGACCTATTATGTGAAGGTGAAGACCAAGCGCGGTTCTCCTGCTATTATTCACCATCACAAATTCTTTGGTCCTGTGACCCGAAATGTGAGACCTCTGTGGAAGCATGGGACCGGCTAGATGAGCCAGGAAACATGGGACACCAAAAATATCATGTATGTTAGTGAAATACAGCAATAAGTCTATCAGAAGAACATTTCATTTACATCAAAACGGGTGTAGACTTCATCTTCTGATCAACATAGTTTACCATATATCACCGGCAGAGTGGATCAATGAGGAGCAGACACAGTCATTCCAACACTCTAGACAAAATTTATTAACAGATATATACACACACGCACATCCATCCTTCTTAATAACAATCACTACACATCAAGGTCCTCATCTGGATCCTCATCATCAAGATCATCGCTTGGGTCTGGGTCGTAGAAGATTTTGGCTGAGCCGGTGGAGGACTGAAGAAGAGACAACTTCCTACAAGCAGAACATCATAAAAATAAATGTTACGTTGATAGATAAGTGGTGTATCCAATAAAAGGCCCTATATACACATTATTACCCAGATTACTGGCTCCCTAAAGCTGGGCTCAGGCTTCCATGATTTCCCTGGCTCCTGACAAAGCAGCCTGATAACCAGGAACCTGTGACCACACTTCCTAATAGGATCAACACAACGATGCTCACATCTTCATCCAAGTGCGTTTCTGAAACGCTTTTGTCAGCCACAAATCAGGACGGCATACACACTGCTCGAATATCAGGCCCAATAATTGTATAATGTGTAACTAACCTAATTCTGCTCACCATTATATCTGTTACGTCTCCCAACATTAGCTTGGTAAAACATTGCATTTTGTAGAGGTTGCACCTTGTGGTTTATATTCTATTATTTGTGGACTACAGGTGAGAGATGATTGTAGAGACAAATACCATCTGAACCTGCAGCCTGAATACATAATAAACCTGTATTATAGACTGTGTGGGTGGCGAGTCCCAATTGAAGGATCCCCTGTCATGGGGGGGAACAATCTCCTTACTTGTTATCACTAAATGTATACGGCAAAATCGCAGCTTCCTTCAGTTCTCGGCCCGTGTCTGAGAGACGAGGATTAAAGGTCAGATTCGCTGTGGGATCCACCTTGAATGGGAGAAACAGAAGGAAATGAGGCCATATCTTTTTGACCATCGTACATTTCACCAGCCACACCACTTTCCATGGTTTCCTCAAATATCAAAATTTTGTTACAGATATTATATACAGATGGTGATGATGATTATTATTAATAAGAACATGATTCCTTATCTAGAATTGCAGGTGGCATCAGTACATAGATGTTATTTCCTTCCCAACCAATATATCTTCTGTAAAACACAAATGCTGCAGTAAAATGCTTCTAGCTCTGTGAGAACAGCCATGATTTTCACCTTCAGACTAGATCGACACCAACATTCTATGATCAGTTACTGTACAGTAGCCTTACAAGCAGAATGCAAGTTCCACATCTCACCTCCGCTCTGTTCTATGCTTTCTATTATAATACAGTAACCAGACTAGTGGAATACAAGTTCCACGTCTCACCTCAGCTCTGTTCTATACTTTCTATTATAATACAAGTTCCACGTCTCACCTCAGCTCCGTTCTATGCTTTCTATTATAATACAAGTTCCATGTCTCGCCTAAGCTCCTTTCTATTATAATACAAGTTCCACGTCTCACCTCGGCTCTGTTCTATGCTTTCTTTTATAATACAAGTTCCACGTCTCACCTCAGCTCTGTTCTATGCTTTCTATTATAATACAGTAACCAGACTAGTGGAATACAAGTTCCACGTCTCGTCTCAGCTCTGTTCTATGCTTTCTATTATAATACAAGTTCCACGTCTCACCTCAGCTCCTTTCTATACTTTCTATTATAATACAAGTTCCACGTCTCACCTCAGCTCCGTTCTATACTTTCTATTATACTACAAGTTCCACGTCTCACCTCCGCTCCGTTCTATTATAATACAAGTTCCACGTCTCACCTCAGCTCCTTTCTATTATAATACAAGTTCCACGTCTCACCTCAGCTCCTTTCTATTATAATACAAGTTCCACGTCTCACCTCAGCTCCTTTCTATTATAATACAAGTTCCACGTCTCACCTCAGCTCCTTTCTATTATAATACAAGTTCCACGTCTCACCTCAGCTCCGTTCTATTATAATACAAGTTCCACGTCTCACCTCAGCTCCGTTCTATTATAATACAAGTTCCACGTCTCACCTCAGCTCCGTTCTATTATAATACAAGTTCCACGTCTCACCTCAGCTCCGTTCTATTATAATACAAGTTCCACGTCTCACCTCAGCTCCGTTCTATTATAATACAAGTTCCACGTCTCACCTCAGCTCCTTTCTATTATAATACAAGTTCCACGTCTCACCTCAGCTCCGTTCTATTATAATACAAGTTCCACGTCTCACCTCAGCTCCGTTCTATTATAATACAAGTTCCACGTCTCACCTCAGCTCCGTTCTATTATAATACAAGTTCCACGTCTCACCTCAGCTCCGTTCTATTATAATACAAGTTCCACGTCTCACCTCAGCTCCGTTCTATTATAATACAAGTTCCACGTCTCACCTCAGCTCCGTTCTATTATAATACAAGTTCCACGTCTCACCTCAGCTCCTTTCTATTATAATACAAGTTCCACGTCTCACCTCAGCTCCGTTCTATTATAATACAAGTTCCACGTCTCACCTCAGCTCCGTTCTATTATAATACAAGTTCCACGTCTCACCTCAGCTCCGTTCTATTATAATACAAGTTCCACGTCTCACCTCAGCTCCGTTCTATTATAATACAAGTTCCACGTCTCACCTCAGCTCCGTTCTATTATAATACAAGTTCCACGTCTCACCTCAGCTCCGTTCTATTATAATACAAGTTCCACGTCTCACCTCAGCTCCTTTCTATTATAATACAAGTTCCACGTCTCACCTCAGCTCCGTTCTATTATAATACAAGTTCCACGTCTCACCTCAGCTCCGTTCTATTATAATACAAGTTCCACGTCTCACCTCAGCTCCGTTCTATTATAATACAAGTTCCACGTCTCACCTCAGCTCCGTTCTATTATAATACAAGTTCCACGTCTCACCTCAGCTCCGTTCTATTATAATACAAGTTCCACGTCTCACCTCAGCTCCGTTCTATTATAATACAAGTTCCACGTCTCACCTCAGCTCCTTTCTATTATAATACAAGTTCCACGTCTCACCTCAGCTCCGTTCTATTATAATACAAGTTCCACGTCTCACCTCAGCTCCGTTCTATTATAATACAAGTTCCACGTCTCACCTCAGCTCCGTTCTATTATAATACAAGTTCCACGTCTCACCTCAGCTCCGTTCTATTATAATACAAGTTCCACGTCTCACCTCAGCTCCGTTCTATTATAATACAAGTTCCACGTCTCACCTCAGCTCCGTTCTATTATAATACAAGTTCCACGTCTCACCTCAGCTCCTTTCTATTATAATACAAGTTCCACGTCTCACCTCAGCTCCGTTCTATTATAATACAAGTTCCACGTCTCACCTCAGCTCCGTTCTATTATAATACAAGTTCCACGTCTCACCTCAGCTCCGTTCTATTATAATACAAGTTCCACGTCTCACCTCAGCTCCGTTCTATTATAATACAAGTTCCACGTCTCACCTCAGCTCCGTTCTATTATAATACAAGTTCCACGTCTCACCTCAGCTCCGTTCTATTATAATACAAGTTCCACGTCTCACCTCAGCTCCTTTCTATTATAATACAAGTTCCACGTCTCACCTCAGCTCCGTTCTATTATAATACAAGTTCCACGTCTCACCTCAGCTCCGTTCTATTATAATACAAGTTCCACGTCTCACCTCAGCTCCGTTCTATTATAATACAAGTTCCACGTCTCACCTCAGCTCCGTTCTATTATAATACAAGTTCCACGTCTCACCTCAGCTCCGTTCTATTATAATACAAGTTCCACGTCTCACCTCAGCTCCGTTCTATTATAATACAAGTTCCACGTCTCACCTCAGCTCCTTTCTATTATAATACAAGTTCCACGTCTCACCTCAGCTCCGTTCTATTATAATACAAGTTCCACGTCTCACCTCAGCTCCGTTCTATTATAATACAAGTTCCACGTCTCACCTCAGCTCCGTTCTATTATAATACAAGTTCCACGTCTCACCTCAGCTCCGTTCTATTATAATACAAGTTCCACGTCTCACCTCAGCTCCGTTCTATTATAATACAAGTTCCACGTCTCACCTCAGCTCCGTTCTATTATAATACAAGTTCCACGTCTCACCTCAGCTCCTTTCTATTATAATACAAGTTCCACGTCTCACCTCAGCTCCGTTCTATTATAATACAAGTTCCACGTCTCACCTCAGCTCCGTTCTATTATAATACAAGTTCCACGTCTCACCTCAGCTCCGTTCTATTATAATACAAGTTCCACGTCTCACCTCAGCTCCGTTCTATTATAATACAAGTTCCACGTCTCACCTCAGCTCCGTTCTATTATAATACAAGTTCCACGTCTCACCTCAGCTCCGTTCTATTATAATACAAGTTCCACGTCTCACCTCAGCTCCTTTCTATTATAATACAAGTTCCACGTCTCACCTCAGCTCCGTTCTATTATAATACAAGTTCCACGTCTCACCTCAGCTCCGTTCTATTATAATACAAGTTCCACGTCTCACCTCAGCTCCGTTCTATTATAATACAAGTTCCACGTCTCACCTCAGCTCCGTTCTATTATAATACAAGTTCCACGTCTCACCTCAGCTCCGTTCTATTATAATACAAGTTCCACGTCTCACCTCAGCTCCGTTCTATTATAATACAAGTTCCACGTCTCACCTCAGCTCCTTTCTATTATAATACAAGTTCCACGTCTCACCTCAGCTCCGTTCTATTATAATACAAGTTCCACGTCTCACCTCAGCTCCGTTCTATTATAATACAAGTTCCACGTCTCACCTCAGCTCCGTTCTATTATAATACAAGTTCCACGTCTCACCTCAGCTCCGTTCTATTATAATACAAGTTCCACGTCTCACCTCAGCTCCGTTCTATTATAATACAAGTTCCACGTCTCACCTCAGCTCCGTTCTATTATAATACAAGTTCCACGTCTCACCTCAGCTCCTTTCTATTATAATACAAGTTCCACGTCTCACCTCAGCTCCGTTCTATTATAATACAAGTTCCACGTCTCACCTCAGCTCCGTTCTATTATAATACAAGTTCCACGTCTCACCTCAGCTCCGTTCTATTATAATACAAGTTCCACGTCTCACCTCAGCTCCGTTCTATTATAATACAAGTTCCACGTCTCACCTCAGCTCCGTTCTATTATAATACAAGTTCCACGTCTCACCTCAGCTCCGTTCTATTATAATACAAGTTCCACGTCTCACCTCAGCTCCTTTCTATTATAATACAAGTTCCACGTCTCACCTCAGCTCCGTTCTATTATAATACAAGTTCCACGTCTCACCTCAGCTCCGTTCTATTATAATACAAGTTCCACGTCTCACCTCAGCTCCGTTCTATTATAATACAAGTTCCACGTCTCACCTCAGCTCCGTTCTATTATAATACAAGTTCCACGTCTCACCTCAGCTCCGTTCTATTATAATACAAGTTCCACGTCTCACCTCAGCTCCGTTCTATTATAATACAAGTTCCACGTCTCACCTCAGCTCCTTTCTATTATAATACAAGTTCCACGTCTCACCTCAGCTCCGTTCTATTATAATACAAGTTCCACGTCTCACCTCAGCTCCGTTCTATTATAATACAAGTTCCACGTCTCACCTCAGCTCCGTTCTATTATAATACAAGTTCCACGTCTCACCTCAGCTCCGTTCTATTATAATACAAGTTCCACGTCTCACCTCAGCTCCGTTCTATTATAATACAAGTTCCACGTCTCACCTCAGCTCCGTTCTATTATAATACAAGTTCCACGTCTCACCTCAGCTCCTTTCTATTATAATACAAGTTCCACGTCTCACCTCAGCTCCGTTCTATTATAATACAAGTTCCACGTCTCACCTCAGCTCCGTTCTATTATAATACAAGTTCCACGTCTCACCTCAGCTCCGTTCTATTATAATACAAGTTCCACGTCTCACCTCAGCTCCGTTCTATTATAATACAAGTTCCACGTCTCACCTCAGCTCCGTTCTATTATAATACAAGTTCCACGTCTCACCTCAGCTCCGTTCTATTATAATACAAGTTCCACGTCTCACCTCAGCTCCTTTCTATTATAATACAAGTTCCACGTCTCACCTCAGCTCCGTTCTATTATAATACAAGTTCCACGTCTCACCTCAGCTCCGTTCTATTATAATACAAGTTCCACGTCTCACCTCAGCTCCGTTCTATTATAATACAAGTTCCACGTCTCACCTCAGCTCCGTTCTATTATAATACAAGTTCCACGTCTCACCTCAGCTCCGTTCTATTATAATACAAGTTCCACGTCTCACCTCAGCTCCGTTCTATTATAATACAAGTTCCACGTCTCACCTCAGCTCCTTTCTATTATAATACAAGTTCCACGTCTCACCTCAGCTCCGTTCTATTATAATACAAGTTCCACGTCTCACCTCAGCTCCGTTCTATTATAATACAAGTTCCACGTCTCACCTCAGCTCCGTTCTATTATAATACAAGTTCCACGTCTCACCTCAGCTCCGTTCTATTATAATACAAGTTCCACGTCTCACCTCAGCTCCGTTCTATTATAATACAAGTTCCACGTCTCACCTCAGCTCCGTTCTATTATAATACAAGTTCCACGTCTCACCTCAGCTCCTTTCTATTATAATACAAGTTCCACGTCTCACCTCAGCTCCGTTCTATTATAATACAAGTTCCACGTCTCACCTCAGCTCCGTTCTATTATAATACAAGTTCCACGTCTCACCTCAGCTCCGTTCTATTATAATACAAGTTCCACGTCTCACCTCAGCTCCGTTCTATTATAATACAAGTTCCACGTCTCACCTCAGCTCCGTTCTATTATAATACAAGTTCCACGTCTCACCTCAGCTCCGTTCTATTATAATACAAGTTCCACGTCTCACCTCAGCTCCTTTCTATTATAATACAAGTTCCACGTCTCACCTCAGCTCCGTTCTATTATAATACAAGTTCCACGTCTCACCTCAGCTCCGTTCTATTATAATACAAGTTCCACGTCTCACCTCAGCTCCGTTCTATTATAATACAAGTTCCACGTCTCACCTCAGCTCCGTTCTATTATAATACAAGTTCCACGTCTCACCTCAGCTCCGTTCTATTATAATACAAGTTCCACGTCTCACCTCAGCTCCGTTCTATTATAATACAAGTTCCACGTCTCACCTCAGCTCCTTTCTATTATAATACAAGTTCCACGTCTCACCTCAGCTCCGTTCTATTATAATACAAGTTCCACGTCTCACCTCAGCTCCGTTCTATTATAATACAAGTTCCACGTCTCACCTCAGCTCCGTTCTATTATAATACAAGTTCCACGTCTCACCTCAGCTCCGTTCTATTATAATACAAGTTCCACGTCTCACCTCAGCTCCGTTCTATTATAATACAAGTTCCACGTCTCACCTCAGCTCCGTTCTATTATAATACAAGTTCCACGTCTCACCTCAGCTCCTTTCTATTATAATACAAGTTCCACGTCTCACCTCAGCTCCGTTCTATTATAATACAAGTTCCACGTCTCACCTCAGCTCCGTTCTATTATAATACAAGTTCCACGTCTCACCTCAGCTCCGTTCTATTATAATACAAGTTCCACGTCTCACCTCAGCTCCGTTCTATTATAATACAAGTTCCACGTCTCACCTCAGCTCCGTTCTATTATAATACAAGTTCCACGTCTCACCTCAGCTCCGTTCTATTATAATACAAGTTCCACGTCTCACCTCAGCTCCTTTCTATTATAATACAAGTTCCACGTCTCACCTCAGCTCCGTTCTATTATAATACAAGTTCCACGTCTCACCTCAGCTCCGTTCTATTATAATACAAGTTCCACGTCTCACCTCAGCTCCGTTCTATTATAATACAAGTTCCACGTCTCACCTCAGCTCCGTTCTATTATAATACAAGTTCCACGTCTCACCTCAGCTCCGTTCTATTATAATACAAGTTCCACGTCTCACCTCAGCTCCGTTCTATTATAATACAAGTTCCACGTCTCACCTCAGCTCCTTTCTATTATAATACAAGTTCCACGTCTCACCTCAGCTCCGTTCTATTATAATACAAGTTCCACGTCTCACCTCAGCTCCGTTCTATTATAATACAAGTTCCACGTCTCACCTCAGCTCCGTTCTATTATAATACAAGTTCCACGTCTCACCTCAGCTCCGTTCTATTATAATACAAGTTCCACGTCTCACCTCAGCTCCGTTCTATTATAATACAAGTTCCACGTCTCACCTCAGCTCCGTTCTATTATAATACAAGTTCCACGTCTCACCTCAGCTCCTTTCTATTATAATACAAGTTCCACGTCTCACCTCAGCTCCGTTCTATTATAATACAAGTTCCACGTCTCACCTCAGCTCCGTTCTATTATAATACAAGTTCCACGTCTCACCTCAGCTCCGTTCTATTATAATACAAGTTCCACGTCTCACCTCAGCTCCGTTCTATTATAATACAAGTTCCACGTCTCACCTCAGCTCCGTTCTATTATAATACAAGTTCCACGTCTCACCTCAGCTCCGTTCTATTATAATACAAGTTCCACGTCTCACCTCAGCTCCTTTCTATTATAATACAAGTTCCACGTCTCACCTCAGCTCCGTTCTATTATAATACAAGTTCCACGTCTCACCTCAGCTCCGTTCTATTATAATACAAGTTCCACGTCTCACCTCAGCTCCGTTCTATTATAATACAAGTTCCACGTCTCACCTCAGCTCCGTTCTATTATAATACAAGTTCCACGTCTCACCTCAGCTCCGTTCTATTATAATACAAGTTCCACGTCTCACCTCAGCTCCGTTCTATTATAATACAAGTTCCACGTCTCACCTCAGCTCCTTTCTATTATAATACAAGTTCCACGTCTCACCTCAGCTCCGTTCTATTATAATACAAGTTCCACGTCTCACCTCAGCTCCGTTCTATTATAATACAAGTTCCACGTCTCACCTCAGCTCCGTTCTATTATAATACAAGTTCCACGTCTCACCTCAGCTCCGTTCTATTATAATACAAGTTCCACGTCTCACCTCAGCTCCGTTCTATTATAATACAAGTTCCACGTCTCACCTCAGCTCCGTTCTATTATAATACAAGTTCCACGTCTCACCTCAGCTCCTTTCTATTATAATACAAGTTCCACGTCTCACCTCAGCTCCGTTCTATTATAATACAAGTTCCACGTCTCACCTCAGCTCCGTTCTATTATAATACAAGTTCCACGTCTCACCTCAGCTCCGTTCTATTATAATACAAGTTCCACGTCTCACCTCAGCTCCGTTCTATTATAATACAAGTTCCACGTCTCACCTCAGCTCCGTTCTATTATAATACAAGTTCCACGTCTCACCTCAGCTCCGTTCTATTATAATACAAGTTCCACGTCTCACCTCAGCTCCTTTCTATTATAATACAAGTTCCACGTCTCACCTCAGCTCCGTTCTATTATAATACAAGTTCCACGTCTCACCTCAGCTCCGTTCTATTATAATACAAGTTCCACGTCTCACCTCAGCTCCGTTCTATTATAATACAAGTTCCACGTCTCACCTCAGCTCCGTTCTATTATAATACAAGTTCCACGTCTCACCTCAGCTCCGTTCTATTATAATACAAGTTCCACGTCTCACCTCAGCTCCGTTCTATTATAATACAAGTTCCACGTCTCACCTCAGCTCCTTTCTATTATAATACAAGTTCCACGTCTCACCTCAGCTCCGTTCTATTATAATACAAGTTCCACGTCTCACCTCAGCTCCGTTCTATTATAATACAAGTTCCACGTCTCACCTCAGCTCCGTTCTATTATAATACAAGTTCCACGTCTCACCTCAGCTCCGTTCTATTATAATACAAGTTCCACGTCTCACCTCAGCTCCGTTCTATTATAATACAAGTTCCACGTCTCACCTCAGCTCCGTTCTATTATAATACAAGTTCCACGTCTCACCTCAGCTCCTTTCTATTATAATACAAGTTCCACGTCTCACCTCAGCTCCGTTCTATTATAATACAAGTTCCACGTCTCACCTCAGCTCCGTTCTATTATAATACAAGTTCCACGTCTCACCTCAGCTCCGTTCTATTATAATACAAGTTCCACGTCTCACCTCAGCTCCGTTCTATTATAATACAAGTTCCACGTCTCACCTCAGCTCCGTTCTATTATAATACAAGTTCCACGTCTCACCTCAGCTCCGTTCTATTATAATACAAGTTCCACGTCTCACCTCAGCTCCTTTCTATTATAATACAAGTTCCACGTCTCACCTCAGCTCCGTTCTATTATAATACAAGTTCCACGTCTCACCTCAGCTCCGTTCTATTATAATACAAGTTCCACGTCTCACCTCAGCTCCGTTCTATTATAATACAAGTTCCACGTCTCACCTCAGCTCCGTTCTATTATAATACAAGTTCCACGTCTCACCTCAGCTCCGTTCTATTATAATACAAGCCCAGACACCCATCCTTCCCCAAACCCCCCTCCACAGCCCTGACACCCATCCTTCCTCAAACCCCCCTCCCCAGCCCCGACACCCATCCTTATCCACTAATTCAGGGATGGCCTCACCTCCGTAACGCAGCAAGAAGGAAGCTGAGGAGGACCCGTCGGCCACTGCAGAAGGCGGAGTCTAGGGAGACAGGTGACAAAACATGATAATGGCAGGACACAACCATGATATTGCCGCAGCGGCATTCACCAGTGATGTAGTTATGAAGAAGGAGAATCAGGAGGGAAGCTGCTGAGACCCCACCCCAGGAACATTCCCCCTCCTTTTTATCACACGCAGCACCCCACCCCAGTATACCATTCATGGGAGTCCCAGCAACTCATTACCACACACATCATATATACTACATACATACACATTACATACATACACATCATATACACTACATATACACTACATACATGAATGCATACATACACATCACATACAGGAATGCATACATACACATCATATATACATGAATGCATACATACACATCATATACACTACATACATATATACTACATACATACACATCATACACATTACATACAGGAATGCATACATACACATCATATACACTACATACATGAATGCATACATACACATCATACACATTACATACAGGAATGCATACATACACATCATATATACATGAATACATGCATACATATCATATACACTACATACAAATACACTACATACATATATACTACATACATGAATGCATACATACACATCATATACACTACATACATGAATGCAAACATAAACATCATATACACTACATACATACATACACATCATATACACTACATACATACATAAACATCATATACACTACATACATATACATAATGTACACTACATACATACACATCATATATACATGAATACATACATACACATCATATACACTACATACGTGAATGTGCACATCATATATACTACATACATTAATGCATACATACACATAAATGTCACACATAGCATTTTATATACATGCACATCATATATACATGAATACATGCATACACATCATATACACTACATACATGAATGCATACATACACATCATATATACATGAATACACATAATATACACTACATACATACACATCATATACACTACATACATTAATGCATACATACACATAAATGTCACACATAGCATTATATATACATACATATCATATATACACTACATACACATCATATACACTACATACAAGAATGCATACATACACATCATATACACTACATACATGAATGCATACATAAACATCATATACACTACATACATACATAAACATCATGTACACTACATACATATACATCATGTACACTATATACATACACATCATATATACACATCATATACACTACATATGTGAATGTGCACATCATATATACTACATACATCAATGCATACATAAACATAAATGTCACACATAGCATTATATATACATACACATCATATATACATGAATACACACAAACATCATATATACATACATTCTATATACATAGAACACATCATATACACACATACACATAAATGTCACACACATTATATATACACATACATCATATATACATGCATACACACACACATCATATATACATACATTCTATATACATATAACACATCATATACATACATACATATCATATATACATACATACATTCTATATACATAGAACACATCATATACACACATACACATAAATGTCACACACATTATATATACACATACATCATATATACATGCATACACACACACATCATATATACATACATTCTATATACATATAACACATCATATACATACATACATATCATATATACATACATACATTCTATATACATAGAACACATCATATACACACATACACATAAATGTCACACACATTATATATACACATACATCATATATACATGCATACACACACACATCATATATACATACATTCTATATACATATAACACATCATATACATACATACATATCATATACACTACATACATACATATAAATGTCACACATAGCAGTATATATACACACACATCATATATACATACATTCTATATACATATAACACATCATATACACATACATTCTATATACATATAACACATCATATACACATACATTATATACATATAACACATCATACACACATACATTCTATATACATATAACACATCATATACACATACATTCTATATACATATAACACATCATATACATACATTCTATATACATATAACACATCATATACACATACATTCTATATACATATAACACATCATACACACATACATTCTATATACATATAACACATCATACACACATGTGATGGGCGGGGCACATTACCAGTGATTAGTAGGAGCCCCGAGGGCCCCTCGCTCCTCAGCTCCTGTAACATGACTGTTGACACTTCCTGGTTGACGCGGACATTTTACGTCATCAGACTCATAGCCGCCATCTTGCTACACCCACGGACGTCGGCCATTTGCTGAGACTTCGTGGCGGCCATTTTCTCGTAGAGGTTCCTATTCTTCGGGCGCCGGGAAAATGGCGGCGTGAGGAGACCGAGGAGATGGGCGACTGCGCGGCTTCTAGTGTCTGGCTCAGAAACCCTGCCTGGAATCCCTCAGGGGATGGTGTCTGCCCTCTGTCGGCATGCTGGGACTTGTAGTCCTCCCGGGAATGACCCCCTCCCCCTCAGAGCATCCTTGTATCGCGTTCCTGCACCCTGCTGTAATCATAATCGCCCCCCCCCAGAGGAGAAGCCGTAATAATAGAATTATTCAGACCCCATCGGTAATGAGAATAATAAGGATGGGTCTACACGCTGTCATCACACTTATTATATCCGTCAGGGCGAGACCGGCAATCTCTCGGTGCGATTCACAGATGACGCTTGGCGTCTAATGTTACGCTTATATCCGTCAGGGCGAGACCGGCAATCTCTCCGTGCGATTCACAGATGACGCTTGGCGTCTTATGTTACGCTTATTATATCCGTCAGAGCGAGACCAGCAATCTCTCGGTGCGATTCACAGACGCTTGGCGTCTTATGTTACGCTTATTATATCCGTCAGGGCGAGACCGGCAATCTATCGGTGCGATTCACAGACGCTTGGCGTCTTATGTTACACTTTTTTTTATCATGCTGCGCAATTCTCCCACAGTCCAGTAGCGATCTATTCTCACACCAATCACTGTGAAGCCTTGAACGAGACGCAGTATTGGCCACTCACCGAGGTGTCTCGTATGAGCGCTACGTACACAAGGAAGACGTCATGGTGATAGAATCACAGCGATTGGTCGGCTCATCCCCATGCGCTGCTAACAGTGCATCGAGCACGCGATCACCGCAGTCCCTCATTAGAAGGCCTCGGTAACTTTCTGCCCGGCAGCCGTTGTTCTAGGTGACATGAAACCTGAAGGACAGGCCAAAGTCCTTGTGATCCACCAACGGTCCGTATTTTCCTGGTCTCCTCCGAGAAGGACAAGTGAGATAATTATTGCCATCTGTGGATTTTTACAACCTGTGCCCCAACAAGACCTCACAAACTTTGCCCGTTGGTAGATCATGAGGTCCAGCTTTGGCCACCCTGCTCTAGGGCTATTGGGCACAAGCTCAAAGAGCAGCAGCCATGTTGTCAGGAGGACCACCGATGGGTTGTCCACGGCTCACAGACCTCAGACTATCAGGAACGAATGGTGTGACCGGTGCCAGGCTGCAGCAATCTCAGCATTGGACAGTGAGGTGGGACTCTTGGAAGATGCCAAGAGTATGGTCTCTGCTCGTCCTGCCCGCTGTGGCGTTTGGTGGAGGACTAATGGCTTGAACCCCTCAAAAAAGGGAATCCTTAATATATGTTCTAGACAACCGCATGCCTCAGCTTTGTAACATGTCCAGTGTGACAGGGACCCTGTGCACACATTGCAAGGTCCATCTACAAGGGGTTGTGCTCGCTAGGTGCAAACGACCTGCTCCAAGCCTCAGCATTCTTGAACACAGAATACAGGTTAGGCATCCTCGTCTGCCCACGCTAAAGCTCCTGTGCCACAATGTTCAAAATCTAGCGAAGGCCTTCAAGGAAGAGCGATGCCACAGCTCCCCTGGAGTGCCTGTGGTGGTCAGTAACATTCAACAAGTTGCCACATGGACAGGATCCTTAATACTGTGATGTTCTAATGCAGCATTTTCCAAACTCAGTACTCAGGGACCTCTAATGCCCAGTAACCACCATCCAATCACCGGACCGTGTGTACACCAACACACACCCATGGTTGGTTGGTATGTTTAGCCGATATTAGGAAGGCATTGGATGGAAGGGAGCTCAGCCTTATCAGGCGGTGTGTACACTACAATATCCCCAGGGGCAACACTGTCCATGTTTTCCAGATCTCCTGGCTGGAGCACAGGTGACCTCATTACCAAATGATACCATGGAAGATCTGCAGGTGGTATCCTTATTACTCATTCTCTGGGAGATATGGAAAACACTGTCTATTAGAAACCCCCAAGGACAGTGTTGGTCCATAAACACATTTCTACTTAGAGTAAATAAGAACATAACACTCCCTCCCTCAAGGTTCTGCTGTTATATATAACGTCTATGGATAGCATCCCCTAGAGGCCTTTAGGAAGCTTATAGGAGGAACAGAAATAAAATCATAGCAACTTGTGCTTTGAGGAAGGGGCTGCAAGCTGGTCAGTGAAGTGTAGCTCTGATGAGGATCAGACGGACCGCATACATCCCACAGAAACGCTCCCTTAGATCTGATGTCAGTGCTGGGACAGGCGTGTCCCATAAATACACACAAGCTACTGTGGGAGGACAATTAGCAGCCTCATGGAGGCACAGCTATGACTAATGTCACCCATGGGTATGGAGGCACAGCTATGACTAATGTCACCCATGGCAAGTCAGAATGCTCCACCAGTTCTGCTCTAGGGTGAAGCATGCAGAGACTTGCTTAACACCTGCAAGGGCCACATCTTCTATACCACGTAGACCATGTTAGCCCTGCTCATTGTATAGAGGCCCATTAAAGTTTATTATACCTATTACACGCCAAGAACCAATGTTGTACATATAGGTAAACTTTTACCATATAGCAGTTTATATTATAGGACCCGAGACACAAGAAAGTATATTCAAAAAAAACTTTATTTACAAAAAAATAAAAACTGAAATAAACACAACCTCTATAGGATATACAGCATAGGCCCCCAGTCTTGGGGGGACACGTAGTATTCTACAACACACTGTTCAGTCCCCTCCCCCCCACACAAATAATTCATATTAAAAAGGTAATGAAAATTCAGGCATTAAATTGCCAGAGATAAAATGGTGCAAAAGAGAGCAGAAGGCCACCCATGATAAAGCCGCAGACTGTCCTCTACGTGACATCACGTGACAGCAGACCCCTTCCCAGAAGTGAAATAGACACAACGCCAAAGAATTCTGACATGGCCACCTGGAAGCTCACGCCAGCCATGAGGTCACCATGCCATCTTCATTGCCATCTGCTCTCACTTCCTTCAAAGTGCTGTACCACGGGGCTAAAGATGGAAACCAGAGAACTCCGCTTCATGTAGCTACATCTGTGGGTCAGACATAGTCCTTGGCGCTGGATGGGGCCTTTGTTCGTGCTCCTCCACTCTTGGGATAACCTTTGTTGTAGTTAGTTTTGCGGGGACATGAGCAGGAGAGGAGGGCACCGCCAAGTATAACCAAGAGTGATCCGGCCCAGCCAAGAAACACCCCAGCACCAAACTCATACCTGGAAAGCAAAGAGAAGGTCATAAGATAAAGGTTCATAGGTTATCCAACCCACAAGGACCCAGTGTGGACATCACCACCCAACCAAGAATCCATTGCCCTTCAAGCCATCAGTCTCATAAATTAGTGAAGGATATATCCAACCCATACAGAGAAGTCAGGCTATACCCAACCCAGGCAGAGAAGTCAGGATTTGGAGGCATAAAAGCATCACAAGGACTCACTTTGTGTTGATGGGTGTAAGAGGGTTGTAGAAGTCCCGGATAATCTGATTGCCGTACCAGGAACAGGCGATGAGGGCAGCCAGACCTGCAGGAGATTGAATTTTAGTGCCAGGAAAATAAAAGTCTGCCCATCTCTTCACTGTATTTTATCATGTACTATGCTTTCCATCTCTACCCTGTATATCTGTGCTGTATTTTGTATTGCACTGCAGGCACCTTGTGGTACCTTATAAATAAACACTACTACTACTACTGCTCTCTTATAGACACAGACCAGTAATATAAGTCAGAAACATCTACACCAGCTTCTTCCTAACCTCCAAATAAACCAGACTCAACCTATTCAGAAAAGATTCCCAAAAAATATTACTGAGCCAATGATTACAGGAATTATATTATAATCTATGGCAACTCTAGACCTGAGGTTCTAGAGGTTCCAATGGCCCTAAAGACCCAACAGTACATGTTTCCTGATCTCATAACTCCAAGTGATACCAGTAGATCTCTTCAGATGTCAGTCAACACTGAACACAGAACAAACTTGGAGAACCTGAGGTCTAGACCAAAATAGCAATGATGTGTAGCTTTTACTAAAGGACAAAGGGGAAATTCAGGAGCTGCTAGTTATACGATGTCATTGGAAGCAGCTGGTTCTCCAAGGACTGAAGACTACATCAAATTGCCCAAGTTTCAAGCCTGGCATTTTCCTCACCACACAAGGACAGCAATGGACCACACTTACCAGCGAGAAGGAAGACGAAGCCTCCGGTCATGGCAATCCGAGCCTTCTTCACCTTGTCGTCTCCACCACACTTTGTGCATTTCATACCCATGGTAGAGATAGCTATGCCAAAAATCCCAACCACAAGCGAGACCACCATGAGTGCACGGGTGGCCTGTAGGGAAGCTGAAGATAGAAAGAAATAAACCATAATTAGCCTTTTAAGTCCACAGATTAATAAATAGGACACCTGCCTACGTTCTATTATTGGGAATGAAAGATTGTAAACATCACATCTTCAGTACCAGTGGAAGTCAGAACCAGTCATGGCTCATAAAGACTCCTGTCCCAACAACATCAACTCAAAGTACTGCCCAGATTTACTCCGAACGGTACAGACACCACACTTCAGAACACAGAGACCAGAACTACTTCCCAACACCAATGACCGGAAGGGTTAGGTTCCAAACCAGGCCCAACCAGAGGGTCACACACTCACTACTGCTGCATAAAGGACTCCTAACAAGTAGGGGAAGATGTAGAACATGGGGCATATGTATAAACCGGGGGTTCAGAGAAAAGGATATACATAACAGGGGCATGTGTATAAACTGGAGGAGACACGTGGAAACACGATCACTGAAAGGTTAGTCAATAAGCGGAAGAACCTCCCTTCAGAGGCGGTAACAGCCGAATATAAACCGCTTGGGATACTATAGAAAGATATCCTTGAGAAGATGGGGGGTGAAATAGGGTGCAGGGTCAGTGTGGCTCAGGGCTGCTTGTGTGTTTGTGGAATGACCAATAGGGACAGGTGTGAATGAGGATACTCCAGTACAATACTGCCCCAGGACCAGTGATCTGAAACAGTCATTGAAATCATAGGGGTGCACGCTTCAACCCGGGGTACAGCTGTCATAGCATCACACTCATACAATCCTAGCCACGGGACACTATAGAACACAGCAGCCACACACCCCCCACATTATAAACACGGTAAGCTGCATTGTCTGATACAAATACATGTATAGCAAGAAGGCAAATCATTAATCACAACTGTGACCACGATTATATAAACTCCCATTAGGTCATCACGGTATAAATACTACTTCTGTTATGTGAGAGTCCTTTTCACACCTTGTGTGCAGTGACACTGCATATTACACCCATGCGCAGTGACACACTGCATATTACACCCGTGCACAGTGACGTTGCGAGGCCCTGGTCGGAACAGCTGCTTTTAGAAGAAGAGATGGGGAAAGTTCCTTTTTCGGTCTTCTCTATTTCAAACGGAAGCCGTTTAATAGTTTTTTACGAATGGCTGAATGTGATCGGCATACGCAGCAGATGGCTGCTCCGGAGAGGGGAGTAACCACTCCATGGGCTCAGTGTTAGGGGGGTGTTAGACTCTTAGGAAGGGAGGGGTTAGGGCGAGGGCCATAGAAGGGGAGGATTAGGGTCAGGCCACGAGGAAGGGAGGGTTAGGGTCAGGCTGTGGAGAGAGGGGTCTTAGGGTCAGGCTGTGGAGAGAGGGGTCTTAGGGTCAGGCTGCAGGGAATGGAGGGTTAGGGTAATGGAAGGGGAGGGGTAGGGTTAGGGTAAAGGGAATGGTGGGTTAGCGTAAGGATGAGGGTAAGGGTTGGGATTAGGTTCATATTCCCAATTCAGTGCAGTATCTTCTTTCTTCCGTCATCAATTATTTCTCCTCTGCCCTCTGCGAGAGGCTTTGGGGGAAGGGAGGGTTAGGGTCAGGCTTTGGGGGAAGGGAGGGTTAGGGTAATGGAGGGTTAGGGTCAGGCTGTGGGGGAAGGTGTCTTAGGGTCAGGCTGCGAGGAATGGAGGGTTAGGATCAGGTTACAGGGAATGGAGGATTAGGATCAGGCTGCGGGGAATGGAGGGTTAGGGTCATCGTAGTATAGCCAATATATTTATGTCACGGTATAATACCCGGGTATGTATGTATACGGCACAGTATAGTATGTGAGCCTCCATCTCTCGGTGATACGAGTCCCATGCAGTCGTTACAAGGGCCTGTACGCTCCTGTCCTAAATACCTGACATTCTTCCCAGGAGAGCAGCGTCCCCCTCATCACCCTCCACCTGGACGACAGCCAGAAGACACCTGAAACTGGGCCGGACAGGTAAACGCGAGACCTCTGCAACACGTGTCGTAACCAGTATTTATACAGCGTTCCCTACCCGATACCGCCTCACACTGACCCAAACAAAGAGCACCACAGCGTATTCCCTATACTACCCCAAAACATACCCCCTATACTACCCCCAGACATACCGCCGAACAGCATACCCCCTATACTACCCTCAAACATTCTGCGCCACAGGGTACCCCCTATACTACCCCAAAACATACCCCCTATACTACCCCCACCGGGGGAGGGACGGTCTCGGGTGAGACTGCTGTGTTGTGACACCGGGGGAGGGACGGTCTCGGGTGAGACTGCTGTGTTGTGACACCGGGGGAGGGACGGTCTCGGGTGAGACTGCTGTGTTGTGACACCGGGGGAGGGACGGTCTCGGGTGAGACTGCTGTGTTGTGACACCGGGGGAGGGACGGTCTCGGGTGAGACTGCTGTGTTGTGACACCGGGGGAGGGACGGTCTCGGGTGAGACTGCTGTGTTGTGACACCGGGGGAGGGACGGTCTCGGGTGAGACTGCTGTGTTGTGACACCGGGGGAGGGACGGTCTCGGGTGAGACTGCTGTGTTGTGACACCGGGGGAGGGACGGTCTCGGGTGAGACTGCTGTGTTGTGACACCGGGGGAGGGACGGTCTCGGGTGAGACTGCTGTGTTGTGACACCGGGGGAGGGACGGTCTCGGGTGAGACTGCTGTGTTGTGACACCGGGGGAGGGACGGTCTCGGGTGAGACTGCTGTGTTGTGACACCGGGGGAGGGACGGTCTCGGGTGAGACTGCTGTGTTGTGACACCGGGGGAGGGACGGTCTCGGGTGAGACTGCTGTGTTGTGACACCGGGGGAGGGACGGTCTCGGGTGAGACTGCTGTGTTGTGACACCGGGGGAGGGACGGTCTCGGGTGAGACTGCTGTGTTGTGACACCGGGGGAGGGACGGTCTCGGGTGAGACTGCTGTGTTGTGACACCGGGGGAGGGACGGTCTCGGGTGAGACTGCTGTGTTGTGACACCGGGGGAGGGACGGTCTCGGGTGAGACTGCTGTGTTGTGACACCGGGGGAGGGACGGTCTCGGGTGAGACTGCTGTGTTGTGACACCGGGGGAGGGACGGTCTCGGGTGAGACTGCTGTGTTGTGACACCGGGGGAGGGACGGTCTCGGGTGAGACTGCTGTGTTGTGACACCGGGGGAGGGACGGTCTCGGGTGAGACTGCTGTGTTGTGACACCGGGGGAGGGACGGTCTCGGGTGAGACTGCTGTGTTGTGACACCGGGGGAGGGACGGTCTCGGGTGAGACTGCTGTGTTGTGACACCGGGGGAGGGACGGTCTCGGGTGAGACTGCTGTGTTGTGACACCGGGGGAGGGACGGTCTCGGGTGAGACTGCTGTGTTGTGACACCGGGGGAGGGACGGTCTCGGGTGAGACTGCTGTGTTGTGACACCGGGGGAGGGACGGTCTCGGGTGAGACTGCTGTGTTGTGACACCGGGGGAGGGACGGTCTCGGGTGAGACTGCTGTGTTGTGACACCGGGGGAGGGACGGTCTCGGGTGAGACTGCTGTGTTGTGACACCGGGGGAGGGACGGTCTCGGGTGAGACTGCTGTGTTGTGACACCGGGGGAGGGACGGTCTCGGGTGAGACTGCTGTGTTGTGACACCGGGGGAGGGACGGTCTCGGGTGAGACTGCTGTGTTGTGACACCGGGGGAGGGACGGTCTCGGGTGAGACTGCTGTGTTGTGACACCGGGGGAGGGACGGTCTCGGGTGAGACTGCTGTGTTGTGACACCGGGGGAGGGACGGTCTCGGGTGAGACTGCTGAGTTGTGACGCACAGGTGGAGGGGGGGGGTATTGAGCAGGACACGGCCGGGAAATTCATTCTTATTATTATTATTAGTGTACAGCCATTATACACATTACAGGGCAATCTACACCCCGGCACCATAGTATATACACTGTGCCCGTGGCAGCACCTCTGTGGTATATACAGTCAGCACGTGGCACGTTATCACCTGCGCCACACCCGAGTCACCCCAGATAACCCACTAATCTCATCTTATCACAGCCAGATAACGAGTAACGGGAGCTGACACTCCACTGACAACAGCCCATCAGCGGGCATCACAGCAGCCAGGGGCACACGGGTGGCAAAGCACTACACATTCCCCGCAGCTTCACCAGAGAGGGGGAGGGGAAGGTGGAAGTCTATACTCCATTAGAGAACCAGTCTGACCGGTCTGGGGCAGAAGAGGGACAAGGCCACCGCCCCAGTGCCGATACCTGAGAGACACAGCCCCCAATACCCAAGAGGAGGGAGAGACACAGCCCTCTGCCCCTAATACCCGAGAGAAGGGAGAGACACAGCCCCCTGCCCCTAATATCAGAGAGGAGGGAGAGACACAGCCCCCTGCCCCTAATACCCAAGAGGAGAGAGAGACACAGCCAGAAATACATCTACACCCCCCTGCCCTCAATATTACCCCTTACACAGATATCCAAGAGACAGCCCACCTGGCCCTAACTACAGCCAGCACCGGCCATAGCAGCCATCACAGAGGCTACAGGTGTAACCCAGGCACCCGGCCAGCACACCTGCCATGCAGGGCAATTATACGCTACACACAAACATGGCGGAGAGCCACACCCCTGGGTAATAACACTTCATAGGATGAGTGTAAGAGGCAACACAGCATTAACTTCAGACAGAAGGGGGCAGTATCAGGTCTGGGCAACAACCCCAGGTATCACAGGTAGGCAGTTATCCC
Organism: Limnodynastes dumerilii; assembly: GCA_011038615.1. NCBI lineage: Eukaryota > Metazoa > Chordata > Amphibia > Anura > Limnodynastidae > Limnodynastes > Limnodynastes dumerilii. The sequence goes on from WWET01008882.1 coordinate 31,850, forward strand.
AGGTCAGAACAAACAGATACCCCCAGTACAGGACAAAGGAGGCAGTTATTCCAGGTACAGGCAGGGAGTGGCCCAAGGTACAGAGTAACCCCAGGTACAGGGCACAGGTAGGGGAGAGACCCCAGGTACAGGGCACAGGTAGGGAGTTTCCACCAGGTAGGCAGTGACCCCAGGTACAGGGCACCTGTAGGGAGTCCCCCAGGTACAGAGAAACCCCAGGTACAGGGCACAGGTAGGCAGTGACCCCAGGTACAGGGCCAAAAGGTATGACACAAGGAGGCAGTTATTCCAGGTACAGGTAGGCAGTTAAGCCCTCTCCCCCATGGGGCACTCACAGGTAGGGAGTTACCCCAGATACAAGTCACAGGTAGCACAGGCAGGGAGTTACCCCAGGCACAGGGCTCAGGCAGGGAGTTACCCCAGGCACAGGCAGGGAGTTACCCCAGGCACAGGCAGGGAGTTACCCCAGGCACAGGGCACAAGCAGGGAGTTACCCCAGGTACAGGCCAGTAGTTCCCCCTCCCCCCCTCGGGGGGCGCTCACCGTCCAGCTGCAGCATGGAGTCGTAGATCTTGCACTGGATCTGCCCCGTGCTCTGGGTGGCGCAGGTCATCCACAGCCCTTGGTATACCGCCACCGCCGTGATGATGTTGTCCCCGGCGTACGAAGACATCCGCCACTGGGGCATAATGGTGGCGGCGATCAGCCCGATCCAGCCCAACATCGCCATCACGAAGCCCAACAGCTGCAGCCCCGAGTTCGCCATCGCCGCGGAGAGATAGAGAGAGTGTGAGCTCAGCGGGCAAGAGCTGCACCTATATACACGCCCCGCCCCCTTACCTGACCTCACCAGGTGAGACAGAGAGAGACAGAGAGAGGGGAGGGGACAGAAACCAGTGACGTCACAAAGGGGAAACTCACACTACACAATACACACTATATACACACACTATATACACACACA
>WWET01008883.1:0-11458 GCA_011038615.1 Limnodynastes dumerilii
CCACAATTTAGTTGCTCAGGGGCCCCCACAGACCTTAATCCGGCCCTGGAAACGTGCCTTTGCATGCTGCCCAGCGAGACGTGCCTGTGTCTGCTGCACAGCAAGAAGTGCCTGCTGCTCAGTGAGAAGTGCCTATGCCTGCTGCCAAGCAAGACGTGTCTGTGCCTGTGCCTGCAGTGAGACATACCTGTGACTAATATCCAGACTTCAGTATTGCCATCAATGTTGCACCACCAGCTGCCTGAGTCTGCACCACCTGCCTAGCTGCTTGGGTCTGCACCGCCTGCCCAGCTGCCTGAGTCTGCAGCATTTGCCCAGTCACCTATGTGACTGGGAGAATATCTTGGTAAAAAAGTTGTGCCCGGTACCACAACATATATGGTGGTGATGGACATGATCAGGTAGTGGCCAAAGTCCCTTATGAACACCTGGGACCCGATCCTTTGGGATCTCCAGGCCTTTTGTAAGGCAGTGACAAGGAAGTATGTGCCTGTGTTTCCTGAGCTCCTCTTCAAATAGCCATCCAGTCTCTACTTCTAATACCATCTGCGTTGGCTCTATCCTGATGAGACGACTTCATCTTCTGGAAGCTCATCACATAAGAAGAAAAATTCTAGAAGAAAGAAGTAGAGTCTGGGGGTGCCCTAGGAAATTCTAGGTGGTGTCTGGAATCTGCCTTCTGAAGGGGAACATACTGTTACATCCTGGACTGCTGTATCCTGTTTTGCCTCTAGGGGCAGACCTGGACAAGTTATTCTTATTTGTAGACATTACCATAACCTGCCCCTAGGGGTTGGCATTGGACTCTTGTGGACTAATTACAGGCCCATAATATAGGTGTACTTAGGGTGTACTAAATTACCTGCCTGGGCCCAGAGGCATCAGTAGGGGAGTGCACACCGACTTAAAGCAGAAGGAGCTTACATTCAGAAGTGCAGCCACAGGTCAGACACAGACAGAGACTGAGACACCAGCAAAGCCAAGGTAAGTCAATTAAAATGATCAATAAGTAGTGGACTGGAGAGAAAGGATTGTTAGATACATACAAAGGTGATACTGGGTGTGTGAAAGGATGGATGTAGTAGAAGGGGGTAAACAAACGGCTTGGACATACAAGGGGTGAAAGAATGGCTGGAGGCATGCATGGGTATGAAAGGATGGCTGGGATGTGCATGGGGGTGGAGTCATATAAGGGTAGTAAAAAGATAGCTGTTTATGTATCTCTATTTTTTTTTTTTATCTTTTAATAAAATCAATAAATGAGTTATAATTTTAATTTAGACTCCAACATATTATGCAGTGCTTTAAAATTAAAGAATGTTATTAAACTATTATTTAAGATATTCATTACTTTTGCCTTGAATTCTAGGAGATATGTCATGATATGGTGAATGGGCGCTCCACATCTCTGCCAAAGGTGTAGGCAACAATGCAGGTTATATTTATAGATGGGCTAATGCTTCAAACTTCCCCCAAGCAGACATAGGCCATTCCTCAATCGAAACAAACCCCTTTTGATGGTGCAAAAGTATCTGTATTATTTGAAGTTGCTGTTAAGGAGCTGTACAGATTTCCTCTTGGTGGCCCTGCATATCATTGATCTTTTTCAGCGTACACATAATCACTAGAGGGCTCAGGTGTTCAACTTTATGCTGAGTCAGTCTCTTTAGGGTGCCAGATGAGGAAGTGAGGTGGCGGTTACTCTCTCATGTTTTCCTGGAAACTCTGGAAATAATGCAGAGGTTAAAGTAAACACCCGTATAGCAACATCACTACTGACTAAATTATTGGTGATGTTAGTTTTGTGCTTCTGGGTCATTCCAGAAGGTCATGGGCTCTGCAACTTAGCCATTCCCATATAACAGCACATAAACCTCTGGATTATTGCAGAAGGTCACGGACTGTGCATGGAATATGTCTCAGTCTTGATTTAGTTGGATACTGAGGGTTATACTAAGTGCATTTCTGTTGCGAGTCAATCAATTTATTAATCTGCCATTGGATGTGGCAGCCCTTGTGCAGATTAAACAGCAGTTTACCACCAGAGCTGATTTTCTGCATGTCAAAGTGGCCGTGGATGGCACATATATAGCTCTGGTCTTTAGGGGAATAAATTCTTCCATTTTTATGAATCAGAAGAACTTCCAATCCCTGAATGTTCAGATTATATGTGATGTCAACCTCCTTATCTGTAATGTCAAATTTCCAGGGAGTAGCCATGTCTCCTTTGTCATTAGACAGGCATTATTATAGCATAAATTAGAAGAGACAAGAAGATATGTGGCTTTTAGGTAAAGATTCATTTGTATTAACTGAACTCTCTACTAATGTGATAGGGACTACCCTCTGAAGCCCTTACTTTTGACACCCGTTTTGTAACCCTACCACAGAAATGCATGCAACATTCAATCAGGTTTCACTGCCTTGATCAATCTGGTGGAGCCCTCATGTATGCGTCTGGTGTAGTAGGTGATATAGTATTTCTAGGCCAGATTCATAAATATGCACACGTGTCATAAGTCCTTTCATATGAAACTTAGTTCCATATAGAAAAGCTTCTGTAGAAGGGGGTGGCCCTTCAAATCCATATGCCTAAACCCTGCCAGACATGCCAGCAGGGTTAGGCATGTTAATGAAAGAACGGAGCAGGAGAGCAGCAGAATAAACAGTAAGAAAGGGCCTGATCCAGCGCTACGAAAATTCGCACGACGGGCGAATGCGAACGTACGCTCGTCGTATCAACCTACACGCCCCTAGCACTCCCATAGTAAAGTCCCTGCTTACGGCGGCTATACCCTACACTGGGTACGACCGTCGGCCGTACGAAAATTCGCAGAAAATACGCTGAGAAAATACGCTTAGCACGCCCATACTGTACAATTTAAATGACTAACCCCGCCTCCCAGTAGTAAAACGGGCGCCCAGCCGACCATCGTAAAAAAAATACGCCCAGCGAGCGAAAAATACGCTAACGATACGCCCGCTATTCGCTCATGACGCTCGGGCGACCGGAAGCTGTCATACTGGGCATGCGCATTGCGAATTTTTAGCCGAAAATTCGCATACGCTCGTCGTACGCTCGCTTGCGAGCGTTGCTCTGGATCAGGCCCAAAGTGTGGTGAAGATGTCCACGCCGGGACCAATATATAGAGTACCTTCCTTTTCTAATATGTCCTTATGTCCTCAATAAAAAGTTTAGTTCTCCATACGATGTTTCCAATGTGTTGACAGTCCTGCTAATTCCTTCCTTCCTTTACTTTCACCAATGCTTCTCTTGCTTTTCCTCTATCCACTGCTCTCCCCTCCAAGTTCCACGTTCCTCCTCAGAATGGGGGAAAGAGAGGAAAAAGGATCCTTGCGTGATATAGTCACAACGAACAAGTATAACTCTAAGTGAATGCCTACTCAGTATATCTTGAATTCAAAAATGTAATGTTGTCACTTCTTCTTAAAGCTGTTTCGCCTCCAATTGAGAAAATTCTGGACTCTTTTTCCTCTAAATAGGGAAGAGAAAACACAGACAAAGACTGTCGTGTAATACAGTTACCACAAGTAAGTATGATACCGTTCAGATGGATAATCAAATTATATGTATCTTGTATTCAAGCATGTAATGTGGTCTTTATCATCTTATCAAAGGTGTAAGATGTTCTGGATCACTCTCCTCATGTGTTCTCCACCGTGATTTGGAATACTGATAGAGGAAGAAAGAAGATCCTTGTGCAATAAAGACAGACAACAGGTAAATCCTACATCTACACAAGTGGTCTACTCACACTTTATGTTCTTGGCTTAATGCATGTAGTATAATATTTTTCTTTCTTTTAGTGTTATATCCTCATGCCGGGAGTGCTGTATACTACCACGGATCTGTCATGGAGTGACGTCCTCGGTAGGAATAATCATGTTCACAATGTAAATAAGTAAAGATGAAATGATACTCCCAACCTCTATATCTCCTTATAGGGGGGATAATTATATTCCTTGAATACTCTTTTCCTCTTACGATGTTCAAAAATGTATTCAAAAAGTTCCTTATACGTTAATAAAAAAGGGCTTTACTGTATCACAATAAAAAACTTTCTCATTTATTCTTAGCAATTTTTCATAAAAAAGAATAAAAACATATAATATTCAGTCAAAACCTCTAATCTCCCTTCCGGGAGGAAGATCCCCCGGTTCCCAGTACCTGACAAGACCCACTGGGGTAGATACAGAACTACGTTTGCCGCACGTTTATTCGCGTATTTTCGTGTGTGTACATTCTATACACTCCCTTAGGCACACCCCTTGAACGTACGTATTTTGTCAAGATACGCTTTGCAAACCCTGCCTTAACTTTTGCCAACGTAACCGCAGTTATACACACATGCACGTATGGGCAACACGAATTTACGCAGCTAAACACGCCCATACTATACACTTTAAATACAACCCCCCACCTACTTAACGTATTTCTGACATATTTTGGCCTCACGTAAAATTTGCACGCCCACACGTAAGTATTTATGTGACAAATACGTGAATGGCCCATACGTTCACAATTACGCTACGCTATTGAGCGTATTTTCTATGATGCGCATGCAAAGTACTTACAAAAAGGCGATTTTACGTCTCCGCCACGCGTAAATTCGCTCACAAGCGTTGTTCTGAATCAGGCCCACTGTCCTCCTAGATGGGATATCACCTCGCCTATACCAGTGCCAGACCAAAGGGCCCTATGAGCCAACACTGACCAGGGAGGGAGAGAAAAATGTGTATTAGCTAGTTAGAAACAATGGGCCTGATCCAGAGCTACGAAATTGGCCGATTTCGAGCGAGCGTACGACCGTTTTTTGCGTATTTTCGTACGAAATTTCGCACTGCGCATGCCCAGTATGACAGCTTCCGGTCGGCTGGACGACATGAGCGTATAGCGGTCGTATGGTGTGCGTATTTTTCGCTCGAGGGGCGTGCGTTTAATACGACGGTCGCCTGGGTGCTCGTTTTACTACACGGAGGCGGGGATAGCCATTTAAATTGTACAGTATGGGCGTGCTAAGCCCATACGCTCAGCGTATTATGTGCGAAAATTCGTACGGCCGACGGTAGTACCCAGTGTAGGGTATAGCCGCCGTAAGCAGGTACTTTACTATGGGAGTGTTAGGGGCGTGCATGTTTATTCGCACGGTCGAACGTACGCATTCGCCCGCCGTGCGAAATTTCGTAGCTCTGGATCAGGCCCAATGGGGGAAAGACCTCGAAACGGGACTCCACCACCAACGCGTTTGAGGAGGGTAGCAGTTCCACACAGATCTGTGTCCATTTGAACGCAGATTCGTGCAAAGAAGTAAAGGTAGAGGGTGGGCACCTTCTTCTGTGCTGATTTACAGATCTACGTGTGCACAGAAACCGCACAGATCTGACTCAGGCCCTCTATGCTGTATTTTTCACAACATGGTGGTGAGAAATGGGGTATGTTTAAGTTAGAGGCTGATGCTGATGTCAACAGTAATGTGGAGGTAGTGGAAGAGGACAGGGAAGAGAAACAGGAAGCCTACAGCCAGGGGGGTAGCGAGTGTGGAGCCGGTGGAGCTTGTGCTCCAGGCCCTGGCAGACCAAATGGGCACTGGAGAACACAGCCAACTACCATCTACAGATCCCTACTATACTAGTGTTAAATGTGGGATAATATTAGGTGTCTGGAATGGCACACTATAGAATGTATATAGCGTATTATTCCCAGTCCCATAATATTACCTACATGTGCTTTACATAGTTTACCATGTCCATAGATGTGCAATGAAAGGGAGACAGGAAGAGGGATGTATAATGTAGGGGGTACAGGGAGGGGGAAGTGTATTGGGAGGGGTCACAAGAAGGCAGGCATGTCATTAGGGGGGGAGAGACCAAAAGGCAGATGTTTAACAGAATAAGGAAAATATATAATAAGGGATCGAGGTTGCAGGAGATGTGTAATGTTGGCCATCTTCATTTTCTCCACAGACTTTCAGTGCAGTAAGAATCAACATAGGTCATGAACCCAAAAATCGATCTTTTTTAGTAAAAACAACTTTTCCTTTGAGCCAACAATTCAAGAAACATACTTACTCCACTCCCTGGCACACTAAACTATGGAAGGATGGGGTTGGGGGGCACCGTAGAATTTACATGCTCCAAGTGCCATTAATCCATGCTACATTCCCGTACATATGCAGAAGTGGTATAGAGGGCTGGAATACGCAACCCCTTACTTGACTTTTTCCTAAACAGCCACATTATACCACTACCTGCATGGGCACCCTCCCAGAATTTAGATTTGGGAAAAAATGAAACTATGAACAATGAACTAGCTGTAGAACTAAACCTAGCTACTAACATTGTTCAAGAAGGAATCACCAACTGTAAGATATTTGTAGAATTAGTCAAAACCCTTAAAAAAATGCAAGTTTTGGTGGGACATGTATTCACTCAAATGGTATACAACACATAATACCAAGGGCCTAAAAATAAAAAAAATCACCAGCGCTGATACCACACAATCCAGACTTCAAAGACAGATGGCAAAAAAATGTAGATGACTGTGCTAAAAACCTACTAGAACTAATTATAGAAGACAATTCCACAAATGAAACCAACTAAAAGAAGAGATAAATACAATTAAGAAAGACTTAGAACTACTCAAAGAAAACCCAGAATATCAACAATTAGAGAGATTAATACAATAATAACTGGAAATTAAAACCATAGAAACTAAGAAAAGAAAAGCACTAAGAGACAAGTTAGGCATCAAAAAAAAAAAACAAAAGGTAGAAAGAAGGATGCAACACATACAGTAACATAAACACAAACAATAAGAAAGGCAAAAAAAGATAAGCCAGCTACAACAACAGCCCAGAATAACATCCAGCTATTCAGGAGTGAATACATAACCAACTATGTAGCAAGGACAACAAAGAAATTTGAAAAACTCTGGAATACACTTACCAATAATTTATTACCCACGTAGACAACGTGAGACCTAACATAAATACAGCATCTAATCTGAACACAGATTTATAAACATCCCTTAACACCACAAAGAAAACCATCTAAGACACCACCACACAAGACTCAGACTTAGACTCTTTCTCAGTTTATGATTCAGAGGACGAGGAAAACCATACTAACCATGTACTAGAGTCCTTTGAGCAAGGGTGGATCAATGTAGACATTTATGAGATCATACAGCAGGACACCACCAACACCAAAAAGATTGAGCCACATAACTAAATATACGCAACTAATAGCAATGAAACTCCCTCGGCACACCCTCGGTTTTCAGGTTCTTATGTGACTTACGAGTGCCATAGGGCTCCGTTAACTGTAGGTTTGCATTTGAATGCGTAGGGCGTCTACTTAGGAACTTAACTGCATAACCACACCTTCATTTGGTCATTTAAATGCCTCTCTCCACCCAAATCTTTGTATCTGCCAACTGCATGGAACGCCCATTTTTGCGTATGTTACTATGAACCTACTGATTTTAAGTTCGTAGTGTATGAGCACGGAATTTGCGTACTTAAGTCCAACGCAAATAGTGTATAAAAGTTACTAGGCATGCGCAGTGCATCCGTTCTTAATTATACACACCTAAAATAATACAAATTCTTAAATGTGAATCAGGTCCACAGATCTAAAAAACCCCATCTAACTTTTACCCTACATACATGAAGGGTCATATTATCCACACATTTCAGAAATTAGTGGAGGAAGTTCTGGACAAATTGGGAAATAAAACCAAACCCAAACATCAAAACTTAAACAAAGAAGAATGACAGGCACTAAGAGAACTAGAAAGTAACAAAAATATTGTAATTAAACCAGCCGACAAAGGGGGGGTATTGTCATCATGGACCTTGAGCATTATGATAGGGAGACACACAGGATCTTAGGGGATAGAGAAACCTATAGTAAACTGAAAGGGATTCCCACAACAGAGATGCTGTCCAATCTAAATAAACATTTTCAGTCAGGACTCATCAGAGGCATACTTAGCAAAAAGGAGTTTAATTTTCTAAGTGTCACACATTCCAGAATCCCTGTCTTTTACTTTCTTCTGAAAATACATAAATACAGGATGAGTTCCCCCCCCCAGACCAATTATTTTCGGTATTAAGTAACTCACCACAAACCTGTCACAATATATTGATTCACTCCTTCAACCATATATCAGCCAACAGCAGTCATACATTAAAGATACCACTGTTATTCTTGGAGGGTATAACATGGGATGACAACATGTGGCTGACTGCGAGCGACATCATGTCATTATACTCCATTATTAATCACCAACAGGGTATTAACAGCATTCAATACTTCCTGGACAAAGTCAACACCATGCACAAACTCAGTTCATCTAAGAAAGCATATAATTTATTCTGAAGAATAACTACTTCTGGTATGGGGATGAGTTCTACCTGCAATGCCAGGGGACCGCAATGGGCACCAAATTTGCAAACAGTTATGCCAACCAGTTCATAAGTTTGTGGGAAGACCATAACATCTGGTCTCTCGAACAGGTTGGACAACACCTGGTCCTCTGGCGTCACTTCATTGACGACGTAATCTTTATATGGAAGGGGTCGGAATCATCCCTCACACAATTTCTATCACACCTGAATGACAACAAAAATAATCTAAAATTAACCACCAAGTACAGCAAGGAAAAAGTGGAATTTCTCGGTATTAACATACAAATCACAGGAAATAGGATCACAACCACCACATTTCAGAAGAACATGGATGTGAACAGTTATGAAGGGCCACCAGTAATCACCATCCAGGCAGGTTTGCCAATATACCCTTGGGCCAGTTTAAAAGATTTAAGGCGCAATTGCACCAATTTAGAAAACTATCTTGACCAAAGCTCCAATCTATCTAAACTCACCAATAAGTAGCAGAAATAGATAGAGCCAACCTACTACAATATAAAGAACACCAACACAACAGTCAACAGAAAAGATCAGAAATTTGTGAGGCTTACTTCATCACAGAGTACAACAACAGCACAAGGAACATAAAAAAAATGCTACAGAGGCACAGGCACATCCTCCAACAAGATGATACCCTGAAAGTTATCTTAAGAGAATGACCAGATGTGGTCTTCAGGAAATCTACGAGCATACATCAAAAGCTAGTATAAAAAAAATCACGTGAAAGAGGAGAGAACAACTACCTGGCTAGAGCAAAAACCAGGCTTTTATTTTTGCAAGAAACTGCAATGGCTGTAAATCCATAGGAGTTCCAAACCCCTTGAGTCCTTTAAATCAAACATCACAAATAGGGAAAATCAGGCTGTGTTATATAAAAATAAATTTTTAGAGCGCAAGTATCCTATCGACTTGGTCGAATCCAGCTGTGAACGCACAAAAGAAAGAGACAGAGATGCCTTATTGGAATATAGGATTAAAACCACCATCGAAAATTCTGATATTTGCCCTTTTATAACTAATTATTCGACTGAAAGTGGGTCTATAAGGAATGCCCTGTCTAAGCACTGGTCTATATTACAATTAGACAGTGTTAGGGAAACATTTACCTATTAAACCTAACATTAAATTCAGAAAGGCCCCTAACCTAAAGTCGTTGATATCCCCCAGTCATCTTAAACCAATAATACTAAATGAGATTTTAAGGATTGTAAGACCTGCAGGATTTTATCCCACCGCAAAAGCTTATAGAATACCTCTAACTTAAGAAAGAGTGAATCTTACACTTCTATGAGCAGCTGTACAAGTGTATCCTCCACAGCTACATGAGGTCAAGAAATATTAAAGATATGTTGTGCAAAATTAACATCACTATTAAAGATCCATTAAAGATCCATATTTATTTTATTAAAACGCTGGTACAAAAAGTTTCTGAGTTTTCTTGCGTTGCTTACACCTCTCTGCAATCCACCAATACCATCACATTTATTCTGTAGCCCTTACCACCCGGGTACTACACTAATCTATGATACTGAAATACCTAGAACTGTCTAAACTACGGGGGAAACATATCACCCCAAAGGTGAAAAACACTTTAATCATGTTAGCATTTAATCATATTCAGACTGAGTTTACCCCATCCAAATCCAACCCCCCCATCCCCACTTCTCCTCTTTATAAACCCCTTTCCTCCTGAGTCACTCTCATCCCCTGAGGAAGTAAATTTGTTTGACGAAATTCTTTAGGTCACAATACAAACATTACCAACAGTCTTTATTTCAATTGCTTCAGTCCCAAACTGTAAGTTTACATAGAAAAATAGAAAGTGACGGCAGATAAGAGCCACATGGCCCATTCAGTCTGCCCATATGTTTATTTAAAACTATATTGACCCTAGACCAGTGGTCGAAGTGGAAATTTAGAGGTCACGGTATGGACATTTAGAAGTGGCGGTATGAAAATTTTGAAATTATATACGTGAATGGGGATTTTTTGCTTTTCAATTAAATCAGTGGGAGAAGTGACGGTATGACATACCTCTGTATACCTCCTCACTTCGAGCCCTGCCCTAGACCATATTTACTCTTAATTTACCACTTCAGATGGGAGGCTATTCCACTTATCTATCACCCTTTCAGTGAAGTAATTTTTCCATATGTTTCCTCTGAATCTACCGCCCTCCAGTTTATATTCATGCCCACGCGTTCTATTACACCTCTTCCTTTGAAAAATGCCACCCTCCTCTAGCCGGTCACAACATTTGATATATTTTAAAAGCTGCTATCATATCCATCCCTCTCCCTTTTCTGCTCCAAGCTATACATGTTTAGTTTCTCTATCCTTTCTTGGTATGATTTGTGACACAGACCATGGACCATTTTAGTTGTTCTTCTTTGCGCAGTCTCTAATGTATTTATGTCTTTCTGGAGATATGGCATCCAGAACTGAACACAGTATTCTAGGTGAGGGCGTACCAACGATCTATAAAGGGGAATCACTACTTCCCTCTTTCTGATCTATAAAGTCACTACTTCTCTCTTTCTGCTACTAATTCCTCTCCCTATGCAACCAAGCATCTGACTTGTCTTTCTCATTGCTTTGTTACATTGCTTGGATACCTTTAAGTCACATGAAATAATGACTCCAAGATCCCTTTCCTCTTCAGTAGTTTCTAATGTAGTGCCATTATTGCTATATTTAGCTTTTGGGTTTTTGTGCCCCAAGTGCATGATTTTGCATTTTTTTGACATTGAACGGCAGTTGCCACACTGACCATTCCTCCTGACTACCTAGATCATCCCTCATTTTGAGTACCCCCTCCTGGCGTATCTACCCTGTTACATATCTTTGTGTCATCTGAAAAAAGGCATATTTTCCCCTCGATACCACATACTTTACTTTAAAAAGCTGTCAACCACACAATAAAGCCTATACCCTAGGCACCAGTGTTAATCTCATCCTCCCTCCCCCTGACACTCGGGATCCGTCAGCTCTTTCCTTCTCCTGCT
>WWET01008883.1:21651-32785 GCA_011038615.1 Limnodynastes dumerilii
CCCTGTCACTCCCGTCTTTCAACTTCATTCACAATTATCTGTCCTTTTTCTGACCAAACTTTGCTTACAAATGAACTTATTTTTTTTTAAACCACACCCTCTCTTCTAAAAGCCCTGCCCCTTTAGAGACCACAAACCCAGAAGTCCCTATTCATTCTATTCAACTAAACTTGGGCTTCAATGTCATCGGGACTGTCCCCAATCAGCATAGAGACCCCAAAAACTATGGATTTGACAGTAATGTCGGTCGTTTTCCATTATTTTTACATGTGACCCCCTTCCCACCCCTAGAGGTGCTAGGGGTGTCTTACCCCCACAGTATTTGTTTCCAGATTGTAAGTCATATGTGTACCAAGTATGGTGTAAATTGCTCTTGTTATTCCAGAGTTATATATATATATTTCTGGCTGAGATGCATATAGCACTCTTTTTTCTGGGTACATAACCCTGGGATAGGATATTTCCATTCTCCAGCCCTCAGACACACTCAAATCACCTCCAAACCAGTGGGTGTGATCAGCAAAGGTAACTTGTTTATAAGGTCACAGGGTGTTGTTACTGTTGTGTCATCAATGGGTGTGGCTTTTTGACCACGCCCACTTGACCTTTGCCGGTACCATGCCACACACAGTCTGATGTGTACCAAGTTTGGTGTAAATCGCTCAAGGCACTCCAGAGTTATGCCGGAACATACACACACACACATATACAGTCAGGTCCATAAATATTGGGACATCGACACAATTCTCGTATTTTGGGCTCTATACACCACCACAATGGATTTGAAATGAAACAAACAAGATATGTTTTAACTGCAGACTTTCAGCTTTAATTTGAGGGTATTTACATCCAAATCAGGTGAACGGTGTAGGAATTACAACGGTTTCTATATGTGCCTCCCACTTTTAAGGGACTAAAAGTAATGGGACAAACTAAACAACCCTAAATCAAACTTTCACTTTTTAATACTTTGTTGCAAATCCTTTGCAGTCAATTACAGCCTGAAGTCTGGAACGCATAAACATCACAAGACGCTGGGTTTCATCCCTGGTGATGCTCTGCCAGGCCTCTACTGCAAATGTCTTCAGTTCCTACTTGTTCTTGGGGCATTTTCGCTTCAGTTTTGTCTTCATCAAGTGAAATGCATGCTCAATCGGATTCAGGTAAGGTGATTGACTTGGCCATTGCATAACATTCCACTTTTTAGCCTTAAAAAACTCTTTGGTTGCTTTTGCAGTATGCTTCGGGTCATTGTCCATCTGCATTGTGATGAGCCGTCCAATGAGTTTTGAAGTGAAATTTGACTGAATATGAGCAGATAATATTGCCCAAAATACTTCAGAATTCATCCTGCTTCTTTTGTCAGCAGTCACCTCATCAATAAATACAAGGGAACAAGTTCCATTGGCAGCCATACATGCCCACGCCATGACACTACCACCACCATGCTTCACTGATGAGGTGGTATGTTTTGGATCATGAGCAGTTCCTTTCCTTCTCCATACTATTCTCTTCCCATCACTCTGGTACAAGTTGATCTTTGTCTCATCTGTCCATAGGATGTTGTTCCAGAACTGTAATGGCTTTTTTAGATGTTGTTTGGCAAACTCTAATCTGGTCTTCCTGTTTTTGTGGCTCAACAATGGTTTACATCTTGTGGTGAACCCTCTATATTCACTCTTGTGAAGTCTTCTCTTGATTATTGACTGTGACACATATACACCTACCTCCTGGTTAGTGTTCTTGATTTGGCCAACTGTTGTGAAGGTGTCATCCACCACAGTTGTTTTTCTTCCGGATCTTTTGGAGTTGCTGAGCTCTCCGATGCGTTCTTTCTTTTTAAGAATGTTTCAAACAGTTGATTTGGCCACACCTAATGTTTTTGCTATCTCTCTGATGGGTTTCTTTTGATTTTTCAGCCTAATGATGGCTTGCTTCACTGATAGTGACAGCTCTTTGGATCTCATATTGAGAGTCGACAGCAACGGATTCCAAATACAAATGTCACACCTAGAATCATCCCCAGACCTTTTACCTGCTTAACTGATGATGAAATAATGAGTGAATAGCCCACACCTGTCCATGAAATAGCTTTTGAGTGAATTGTCCCATTACTTTTGGTCCCTTCAAAAGTGGGAGAAACCGTTGTAATTCTTACACCGTTCACCTGATTTGGATGTAAATACCCTCAAAATAAAGCTGAAAGTCTGCAGTTAAAGCACATCTTGTTTGTTTCATTTCAAATCCATGGTGGTGGTGTATAGAGCCCAAAATATGAGAATTGTGCCGATGTCCCAATATTTATAGACCTGACTGTAATTTCAAATTTTTTTAGTTGCCTCGGCCATGTTTTAATACACTCGTATGTAAAATTTCACGATTTTCGCTTGTAAACTGTGGATTTGTTTTGAAAGACAAAAGGACAGAAGGACACATTTTGGCTTTTATATATTAGATTAATCAAATTTCTCAAGGGCTTTTCTTCTTTTCATAACAGGTACTTTTTTTCTGTTACAATATACTTAATTAATTTTTCAGTTGTTTATTTATATAATTTCAGCTGAAAATTTACCCCCTGGCTTTTATGAAGTGTGGAGATCAGCTTGCCGTTATTAGGGGGCTCATTATAATAGTTGCACTAGGTGGTTGATAAGACCATATTGGTTTGTTATTTTTAATGAATTGTGTGTTATATGGTTGTATCAATAAATATTTTTTACAGTAGATATATTGTAGCCTGGCTATACCCCTGCACTCCACTGAAATTGCCCTGACTATGGTCACAAATGATCTCCTTTCTGCCAAATCTAAGGGCCACTTCTCCCTTCTCATCCTCCTGGATCTATCGGCAGCCTTTGACACTATTGATCACCCTCTCCTGCTCCACACCCTTCGCTCCCTCGGCCTCTCTGACACTGCCCACTCCTGGTTCTCCTCTTATCTCTTGGACTGCGCCTTCTCTGTCATAACCCCTAGCTTCTCCTCCCCTACCTCTCCTCTTCCCATTGGCGGGCCCCAGGGCTCTGTCCTTGGTCCCCTTCTGTTCTCATTCTACATCTCCTCTCTGGGTGACCTCATCAGCTTTATTAGCTTTAACTACCACCTCTATGCCGACGACACAAATCTATCTCTCCTCCATTGACCTCTCCCCCAAACTTCTGTCAAAAGTTTCAGATAGCCTCTCGGCCATCTCCTCATGGATATCCTATTGTTTTTTTAAGCTTAACTTGGACAAAACTGAAATTGTAGTCTTTCCTCCTTCACGTATCCCTTCTACCCCTACTATCTATTACTATTGGCGACTCCACCATCTCCTCCTCCACCCAAGCCCACTGCCTGGGCATCATCCTGAACTCCTCTCTCCTTCACCCCCCACATCCGTGCCCTCTCACTGTCCTGCCGCTTTCATCTCCGCAACATTGCTCGCATCAGACCCTTATTAACAGCAGACGCCACTTAAACGCTCATTCACTTTCTTGTTATCTCCCGTCTGGACTACTGCAACATTCTCCTATCTGTCTTCCCTCTGGTCTATCTCACACCCCTACAATCTATATTAAATGCTAAAAAAGATTCAAGACAGTGCTTAAAAACCAATAAAATTAAATAAAATATAATAGTGGCAATGATGAATATTCAGATACGGCAATTACAAAAAATACTTCAATTTTATTTTGACACATAAATAATTAACACAATATAAAATAGATTGTCTCAAACATATGATGGATCCACCTTGTTACTAAATAACACAATGGTATATAATTGTATCACTTCAAAATAGTTTTGCTGAAAAACAAGTGGTGATCTAATTCCCAATGTATAAATCAGAAGAAATGATTGCTGATTATTCCTTCAACAGTTCTTATGCAGTGTTTTTCTGCTTATCAGTGAATACAGTGGTCAGATACCTAGAATACACACAAGTCCCGGGTTACTCAATGATCACTGGCACTTAAGAATATTAACGGTCCTCGCTCCCAATGTGTGTTTACTCACGCTATCCTGGTGTCCGCATTGGTGTTGGTACCCTGCGGGATATTGTTGTATCGCCAATATCCGCTTCCAGAGATGCGTGGATATTTGGAGCCTCAGTGTGAATGTAGAATGTCAATTACCTGTAGCACTGTGGGATATAGACGTGCTGCCAATGCTCACAACCCGATTCACATGGATATTCAATTACTTGGGAAGGAAGTGATTGATAAAAAAGCAGTCCCCCTATGGGTGGCCAACCCTGGGTCACAAATATTACCTCCTAGTCACCAACTCGTTAGGAATGGTACAAGTTCTCAATAGTTGCAATATGCTCCTACACAGTGTCTCCAATCTGTTCAGCGCTTACGCATTTCATCCAACTGCTGTGCACTTTATCAAAGCGATTTAGTTTTCACATACACATTTGATACTACTAAGGTACATTTTCTGGATATAACTCTCCTAACTGAGGGTAACAGCATTATATCTATTAATTTCTCAAAACCAACCGATGCCTGTAGTTATCTACATTATAGAAGTGGACACTACAGGCCTTGGATTGAACATATTCCCTACAGCCAATTAATTAGACTCTGCAGGAATTGCAGTAGAGATGTAGACTTACTTTCCCATGCAAATAAAATGTTGGACAACTTTGATGAAAGAAAATATCCATAATACATTTTTTAATAAAGCGTTAGATAAATAAAAAAAAAAATCAGAGAATTAATTTTTTTTAAACAACAACAACAAACAAAAAAACTACAAAAAAGAAAAAACAAAAAAGAGTCCATCAGTTTTGATAACCGTAAATCAAATCAAATAAAACTAATTCTAAGAAAGAATTTTCACTTATTGAAGCAAGATAATATCCTATCTCCTATGGTGATAAACCAAACATAGTTTTCAATAAAAATAAAAATTTAAGAAATCGATCAAGTACTGTGGAAATAGTCAGTAGGGGTTGCTATAGATGTGGGAGAAAAGTATGTTTAACTTGTAAGAACATTTTAAATGGGATAATGAAGATCGAATCCATAGTAAACCATCAAACATTTTAAATAAAAAGTCATATAACATGTGAATCCACATACGTAATCTATGTTCTCCAATGTTCTTGCACACTACAATATGTGGGCAGGACTAAAAGAAAAAATAAAGATAGATACAGAGAACATAGAAGAAACATTATAAAAAAAAGTAATGACACATAATGTTTAACGTCATTTTTTAAAACACCATCATGAGGATCCTGAATGCTTAACAGTATGTGGAGTAGAAAAAATCCACAGAAAGAGAAAGTGATAGATTTAGTAGGCTTTGCAGACGAGAAGCCTGCTGGATCTTCTCCTTACAAACCTTAACCCCCTATGGTCTAAATGAGAATATTTAATTTAATGATACAGGGTACTAATTTGTTATAAATATACAAAAATATATAAAAATATAGGTTATTTAGTTGTCATCTTATTCAACTATATTGTATTATCTATATGAGGTAGAGTAAAGTTGATTACCTAACTTATTCAAAAAAATATTTAAAATATAGTAAATTATTTTGAACATCTTTTTGAAATATTTTGAAATATATTGAAACAATGGGGGGGTTTTGAATACAAGGAGACTATGTTTGGTTACATAATACATAATATAGATATTTCCATTGGAATTACATAAGTTTAATAACTATAGCTCTTGATGTGTCTCAGTTAGAATTTAATAACATTAGAATCAATTGTATAGAAGAAAGTGGGTATTTGTAAAGGAGAATTATCACTTATCACAATTAGAAAATATTGACCTGAAGTGGAGAAATGAACTTCATGTAAAGAAAAGTAAATGGAATACCGAATAAATGATATCTGTTTAAATGAATCAGTTTGAATGTCGAACAACTTATGGTGTAGTAGTCTGTGCATTGCCTTTGGGGGAATGAGTTATGAGTTCAAATCCTAACTTAACCAGTGTTTAACTCAGTAACTTTAATTGGCAATACAACAATATCCCGCAGTGCACGGGTGCGGACACCAGGATAGCGTGAGTAAACACACATTGGGAGCGAGGACTGTTAATATTCTTCAGTCCCAGTTTTCATTGAGTAACTCGGCACTAGTGTGGACTCTTGGGACTAGATTTACTAAGGTTGATTTTGTTTAAATCGCTGGAGTTTGTAATTTTTTAACAGCGATATTGAATGTTCAAGATTTAATATTGTCGATTTACATTAAAATCGCCAGAGATGTGTCTTTCTTTTAATCGTTGTTGCTTAAATCGCTCTAGCAATTTTTTACATTACTTACATATAAATCACTAAATTTACTAAGGTCATGTTGCTACAAATCGCTAGAGATGTACATCTAAATCGCCAAAGCTAAATCGTGTGGTTCTGAATGGAGGGTTTGACTAAATTGCTGGCCATCTGTGTGCAGCTAATGATTATGGGCCTGATTCAGAGGCTGAAAATAAGAACTTAAAGTTACACCTGGGCTAAACCATGTTGATTTCAGGGGAGTCAAATTTCATTTGTTGCAACAGTATTATAGTTAAAAGGTGATGTTTCCCAGCTCAAGTCTAATTAGCAGTTTAAAAGTGAAGCTGATCAGGTATATGTGTGCAATAAGTAAAAGCAAAGCATTCTAACTGCATGCATAGAATAAAATCAACATGGTTTTGCCCAGGTGTAACTTTAAGTTCTTATTTTCAGCCTCTGAATCAGGCCCTATGGGTATAAAAGTAAGCTCATTATGACATTCAGGTACATGTTTGATGCTTGGAGGTGGAAAGATGGCTTTACAATTTTCTCTGATGCACACTGGCTCTGTAATGGGGTATTTGTATTTGCTATTTAGCAGAACAAGGGCTGAGGAGTAGGAGGCACAACACCATCCCCAGAACCAGGTTCAGCAAAGGCAGCGCATACCACATACTGTGCGTGTCTTTAGGCTGTGTTTGGATCTGGACTCCCTGTCTGATCAGGAGGTAGTGCAATTATTTAGGTTGTCACGTAATAACCTCCTTAGCCTGTATCAGCAGGTGAGTCGTGATTTGGACCCAAGTACAGCACGGTCCCATGCAGTGTCTGGACTTCATAAATTACTGTGTGTGATCCATTTCCTAGCCACAGGATTTTTTCAGTCTGTGACTGCTAGAGAGCTTGGGATTTCACAGGCGACCTTTTCTAGGTATTTAACTGTGGTAGGTGCATTAAAAAAATTGTCACGCACAATAATATGCTTCCCCAGCCAGGAATCACATTGGCGTGAACAAAAACTAGCCTTCTACAGACTATCTGGATTCTCTAATGTCCTTGGAGCAATAGACTGTACCCATATTGCCCTCAGACCACCAAGAAACAAGGCCTATTTATACACCAATAGACACTTGTACCACTCCCTCAATGTGCAAATGGTGTGTAATGGTAATCTTAAAATCAATAGTGTTTGTGCAGGCTATCCTGGTTCATGCCATGATGCATACACTCTGAGGCAATCATCCCTGTTTTCAAAATTTAATAATGGTCAAATGCCAGAGGGTTAGCTTTTGGGTATGTATTGCAAAGTGTCTTATTTTTCATTTTTGCTTGTTATAGTACTGTATTATGTGTTTTAATAATTGTTTTACCTTTTTAAAGGTGACTCTGGATAGGGGTGTCAATCCTGGCTCTTAACTCCTGTGTTGCATCCAGAAACTCCTGCCCAACACCGATATAATGGTTCACACTCCTCCACTAGAAGCGTCATTGAACGCACCTTTGGACTATTAAAAATGAGGTTTATTTGCCTAGACAAATCTGGGGGAGTGCTTCTGTATACACCAGAAAAGGTTTCTGATATAGTTTTGGGATGCTGTATGCTCCATAACATTGTGTTGACTCAACCAAACACAGACAATATTGTACCAGAGCCTGAGCAAGCGGAGCACCAAAGAGCATCACATGAGGTGCAAACAACAGAGGGTGGGAGGCAGACAAGATATGAGGTCATCGAGAATTATTTTACATGTAAGTATAATTATTATTCCTATAATTGTATTACTTAAATCTGTTTTCATTATGTAATATTGCCTTTTGCTGTGTTAGTATTAGGACTAAATCTTGTAGTAGTTGTTTTAAAAAATATATTGTATAAAATATATAATAATGATAAATAAATACAAACAACATAGTTCCATGTTGTAACATGAATTTTTTTATGCACACATTTATAATGAAAAGCAACATGTCTGTTTCATGACATAATTTTTTTTTTAAAGAAATTAGACACTCAACAATATTAATGGTCCAGTATTTTGACCACAACTTAAAGATCAAACAAAGGGATGTTTTATTGTTTTGTTTTCCGTAAATATTTATGCGTTGGACCTCCCCTGGTCCGAGCACAACGCCTTATGGGCGTGCTAGGCGCAGAATTTTGGGGGGGTTGTCGTCTGGCTACTTGCAGATGTGTCATATGTGGGAAGCAAGGCAGACATAGCTTGATGCTCTACATGACCAATTAGCCTGCCAACATTTGCATTAAGGTCACCTAGACAACGATCTATGGCAGTAAGGCCAGCAGAGCATTGTGCCTAATGTACATTGTGCTGCTCCATAGCAGCCCTAATTCTATTTATACCTAAACTAAGGATTTTGTTAGTGCGTTGTAAACTTGTATCGATGTGCTGCATAAAACTATTCTGTTTGATCATAAATCTTCTTTGTGTATTCTCCATATTTTCAAGCCTTTGTGACATTGCTATTAGGGGGTCTGCTGGCAAAGAAAGGTCTTTGCTACTTGTAGCTTGCATTGGGATATTTTCCATATTGTAATTCTCCTGTTCAGAAGGATTTGATTCGGGAACAAAGTCCAGAGTAACATAATCCTCCTGCATGTGTTCCATTTCAGGATTGTCTGGTGGAAGTTCCAACACATTGGTTTGAAAGGATGTTTCTACAGAGAAATGAGAAGGTAAGTAGAATATTTTTGTTACTTGGATTACTAATATTAATTAATTAATGCTGCCTGTTTTAAATTGAACATGTTTACAAACCAGATTTTAAATATTAGTTTTTAAAAGTTAAATCTATAATGTGATATTAATTCAGATTTGTTGCTATGGCCTACATCAACACTTTTCTGACATAGCACCTTTATACTTGAGCCACATTAACTAATGTTGCATGTTTGATTTGCAGAGACATGTTCAAATGGTTAACTCACCATCCTCTGGAGCCTCTGAATGTGGACTATATGCTGTCCTTTCAGGTGCAGGAGAATGAGGAGCCGCAGGAACAGACATAACTTGCCTTAGTGGTTGGCTGGTGCCACCAGATGGACCTATGTTTGAATATGAAAAAAAAAAGTTCAATATTGTAGCCACATATATAGGTACCATTATATTAATATATACCTTCAAATGTGTCATCCGTGTCATTCACGTTTACACCCACAACAATTTCAAGGGGCAGAGTATCTCGCAGTTTCTCCTCATAACTATTGAAGGTTATGGTAGCTGGTGGTCCGCCACCTGTACGTGCCGCTGTTTTTACTGCCTCAGACATCTTGCTTTTCACAAGCCACTTTATGTCTGAAAAGCGTTTGCGGCAATTATCTTCCATCCTTCGGAAAACACTAACAGCATTCACCGCATCCACAATATTTTACCATAAACGCCTTTTAATGGCAAAGGAAGTACGAGCTGCATCTGCTCCTAGAACTTGGTCGTAGACCGATACCACTGCCTCCACTGAAGCACAGTTTTCTGCCAAACTGAAACGCACATTCCTCCCAGATTTTGTCCGTCCCTGCCGTGTCCTCTCCTGTGATCCTGATGCTCCCTCCTCATCAGGAGAACTTTCTCTCTCAGGCCTTGACATTAGTACACTAAAAGGAGCATGTGAAAAACAACAGAAAAAAAACCCAATAATTACCTACTGCAAGTCACAACACTAAAAACACTCAGTATTACAGATTGTGAAACAAACATAGTTTATTTTCTATGCACTACATCTTAACCGACATTTTAACAACTGCATGGGCCAGATTTACTAAGCTGCAGTTTTTTAAAAGTGGAGATGTTGCCTATAGCAACCATGCAAATTATATATGACATTATCTTGTACGTTAAAGTAAAGTTGCAGGTAAAATCAGATTGGTTTATATGCACAACATATCCACTTAAAACAACAGGCAGCTTGTAAAATCTGCCTCTAGGTCCAGAATTCATGTAGTGTACCACTTAAACTCAAATAAAAAACATGAAGTTACACATTTCATTCTATTTTTATACACATAAACACATTAAATAAGCCACAGGCATTAGTAAATATGGAAAAATTACATGGCTTTTTAAACAACTGACATGGTACTTACATATTGTCAAAATCAGAAATCTGGATCTTTCTATGGCAAAGAGCTTCACAAAATGGCTACGCCTCAACACCTCACACACCAAACTCACTCTAGAGACTGAAGCAGGAAGTAAAGCGCCTTTAAATAGATCTCACAATGAATTCTCACGATTTTTACGGATCTCCATTGATTTAGAATGCATCTACAGTGAGTTACATATTAAAAACCATTTTCCCATAGAAATCTATGGGCTTCTTAAAATCGCTACCATCAGGGGCGATTTAAAGCGCCATTAGAGAAATCGCTCAACATTGCTGCAGTTTACAAATCGATGATCAAAATCGCCTCTTAGTAAATTTAGCGATTTCAGTGCAAAAAAATGCTTCCAATCTACGGTGATGATGAGCGATTTAGAATAGCGATTTCAAATCGACCTTAAGAAATCTAGCCCCTGGTATCTGATCACTGTATTCACTGATAAGCAGCAAAACGCTGCATAAGAACTGTTGAAGGAATAATCAGCAATCATTTCTTCTGATTTATACATTGAGAATCAGATCACCACTTGTTTTTCAGCAAAACTATTTTGAAGGGATACAATTATATACCATTGTGTTATTTAGTAACAAGATGGATCCATCATATGTTTGAGCCAATCTATTTTATATTGAGTTAATTATTTGTGCATCAAAATAAAATTGAAATATTTTTAGTAATTGCCAGTATCTGAATATTCATGATAGCCACTATTTTTTCTTTTCTTTTATTGTATTGGTTTTTAAATTGTAGAGTCCATGTACCCCAAAAAGTACCCTCGTAGATCAGTA
>WWET01008884.1:9306-19853 GCA_011038615.1 Limnodynastes dumerilii
TGCTCTAGGGTTACAATAGTACCCCTAGCGTAGCAATATTCCGTTCGAGCCCATTTGAAAGGAAATGGGCAGTGCTTCCCCTCCGCCCACTAAAGTGGGCGGGGGAAAGCATGGTAATTGTACAGTGTGGGAGGGGGCTCCCACACTTGTGCTGATCAGCAGTCGTAGGGACCGCTGATCCGCATGACTGATTTAAGGCAGGCTTATGGCAGCATGCTAAACAATAATGATATGGTGAGTGCTTAACTAGTACACTAAAATATTTATTTATACATATGCAATCTTAAAACATATATTGACATAATTATAGGAACTAGTGTCTGCAGCCACTAGATTCACTAACAACATAAACAAACCTATAAAATATAAAATATACCTTTGTACCATTAACACAGTAAACCAATAAAAATATTATTGAGCCAACTTCAGATCTCACTTGAATATAAATATATAGATTTAAGTTGGGATTATAGATCAAAGTTCATACTCAAATACGTAGTAATCACAACATAGCCAACTGTATCAAACTGTCAATAAGACTTGAGCTACAAACCGTTATATATCAGTATAAAAACTCTAGTCCTATGGGAGTATAGAAGTCGCAGCCGTGTGAATCCACAATAGCAGAGTGGTAGCTTGTAAGAAATAAATAAGATCACTTCTGTATGTTAATGAAGAAGATGGATTTAGCTTCCATGCACTGCTTCTGGTAAGAAATGCCCCTTGTATGTGGTGCTGCTGATGACAGCCGTCTCTTTAGGGAAGCTGGTGAGAGGTTGCTCCTAACCTCTGTAGAAATCTAATAAACAACAAGTGGGGGTTGTGCTACCCGCGCTCCACAATAGGCATAAAGATAAGTTCAAAACAGGATGTCTCAATAATTATTTATTGGTAAAAAAAAAACCTGGTTAAGGTCAAAACATTCAATAAAATAGCAATTTTAAGCAGAGAAAAGGCAGAAGGTATCTCTGCACCTGTAAAGCAACAATGTTGCAATTGTCCAGTTGTAATACAGTAATTAATGGTGGTAGAAGTATAAAACATGAGTATTTCTTCAATATAGCGTTATTTTTGACAAATGTTCACAATTAATAATGGTGAAGATGTAGCAATGATCCGTTGTCTGAACAGACGGTGGATATAAGCACTGCAATGGTTGCCGTAATAGTAAGGATCTTTTTGAGCTCTTTTATAACCTCAGTGGCAAAGTTACACTGTAAATTGCAGGCAATTGGTATCGAGCTCCAAATCAAGGATATAATATTGAGCCAAAGTCTATGCAGATGGTAATGCTAGGCAGTCGCTGAGATCTGTTTGAAAACAAATAGAGAAAGTGTCGTGTGGCAAATACCTTCAGGCTCAGCCTGAGCCTCGGTGCCAGACACTATGGTCTGTGTGTTGAGCGGAGAACGAGGTGGGAATATGTGTGCCAACTGCGTGCACATTGTAGCGGAAGTCTTTAGTCCTTGTCTCTCATTCGCAAGATGCTTTGGTAAAGTCAAATGGCTGTTAGCTTTCTTCTTGGACGTCGCTGGTTAACAGAGATCTCCAGGCACCACATCCATTGCGTTTCACTCGTATAACAATCGAGCTTCATCAGGGTAGACGTCTCAAGTGTGATTGTATCCTGTGTAGGAAGCTATTTAAAGTATCTTGTTCTGTTTTCAATTATCTTTAATTGAGAGTGACAGTTCTAATTAGTGTGTTTCACAGTAGGAGCAAGGCTGCACGATGGTTACAAACTGCAAATAGTATATGATTGTAAATGCCAGAAATGTAGTATATGTCCATAACTGATAAGAGTGGACACAAGGCAGCGTGGAGGTCTTAGCTTTGAACCACTCTGCAGAGAATAATTTATAAACAAGCACTTTTGGTCCGTTGCTGTTGAGAATCCTGACAGATTAAGATATTAATGAATGAAAAAATTATTGTGAAGTGTGTGGTGACGGGGAAAGGGAAGAGGAGCAGATGGGGGGTAGGGAATGGGGGGTCAGTGTAGAAGGGTGAGCAATGAAAAAAGGGGGGGTAGAGGGGGAGGATAAATGTAGAGAAAAGACGAAATAGTTGTGTGGTCAAAGAGGAAAAACTGCTGGGAGAAATTTGAGTTGGTGTGAAAAGCAAAGCTTATGTCATATCTGGAGGTAGGGGAGAATGACATAGAGATGGATGAGTGGGGAAAAATAAGGGTAGAGGGTAAGTATAGAGAAAAGGACAAGAATAAAAGAGATTGTGTGGTCAGATGGATGATATGAAAATATTACTGTGGGAGTTAGAGATGGGGTGAATGGCAATGCTTGGTTCAGAGCTGGAGATAAGGATGGATTGTAAAGAAATGAGTAAGCTGAAGTGAAGAAAGATAGGGATAGGGGGCAAAGATAAGGGAGATAGTGTAATCAGAGGGATATGAAATAATCGCTGGGGGAAATTTGATTAAGTGTGAATAGCAACCCTAAAGTAAGAGCTGAAGGTAGGGAGAGGTGGTATAGAGAGAATGGAGGGGGGGGGGGGGGGGGGGNNNGGGGGTGGAAGCATAGAGAAATGAATTGTAGGGGTTAACCGAACAGAAAAGACCCAAGATCAAGGTTAATATTAATGCCTTTGGGGGCAGATGTCTGTAGGGTGTAAATCCACTTTGTTTCTTCCTTGGCTATTTTAGCCATGAAGTCTCCTCACCAAGTCACCAATTCCTTTCAACTTTATTGATCCCTGTGAAGATTATGAAGATGGGTTATTATGGTGTGTTTCCATGAAGTGTAATGGTATGCTTGTGGGTTAGGACTGCTTTTTTTATGTTTTTCCATTTTGGCACAATTCCTCCGAATTCTTTTGAACCGTCCTAAGTTAAGGATGTTCTCATTTATGTAGTTGATGAAGTCTTTGAGGAGCACCTCTCCTCCTGCCCACATGCAGAGGATGTCATCTATAAATCTTCGCCAGATAATTAGATGGTCTTTGTACGGGTTGTTCTGGGACCAGATGACATTGTCCTCCCATTGTGCCACAAACAGGTTTGCATAACTGGGCGCAAATTTCGTGCCCATAGCAGTCCCGTGAACCTGTCTGTAGCACTTTCCTCCAAATGAGAAATAATTATGTTTCAGTATGAACATGATGGAGTCAATCAAAAGGTCCTGTTGTTCTTGGGGGAGTTCTGAATTGTTGGCAAGTTCCTGACGGATGTGGTTGCACTCTGCCAAGTGGTCGATCACTGTGTACAGTGATGTTACATCGCTAGTGACCAGAATATAGTGTCCTTTCCACTGGAGGCCCTCAATTGCTTGGATTGTATCTGTGGTGTCCCTTAGGTAACTTCAATGTTTAGTTACAAGAGGTTATAGAAATGTATCTACATATTCAGACAGATTTGTAGTGACACTCCTTATGCCTGATACAATCGGGCAACCTGAGGGGTGGTTAAAGTCCTTGTGTACCTTAAGCAGGTGGTAAAGAATGGAGAGTCTTGGATGCAGATTGAAGATATAATTAAACTCTGTCTGTGTCAGGATGCCTTTTCCTTTGGCTTCCAATTGAAAAGTCTTTCAATTTCAGATTAAACTTGGTTGTAGGGTCTTCTTTGAGGAGCTCATAGGTGGTTATGTCCCCAAGTAGGCGTTTGGCTTCTTTGATGTAGTTTTTGGTATCCATGACTACTGTCCCCCCTCCTTTGTCCGCTGCTTTTATTGTTATGTTTTTATCCTTGCATAGTTCCCTCATAGCTTTTTTCTCTTTGTTTGTGAGCTTAGGTTTCTTTAATTGGGCTTTCATTTGTAGTAGGTCATCCTCAACTGCTTTTTGGAATGTTTCCAAATAGGCTGCTTTCATATGTTGTGGGAAGAATTTGGACTTTCTTTTGAGGTCAGATGGATAAAAGTCGGGCCTTGAGTTTCTTGGCTTGGGTTAACCATTTGTTCTTCCTTTTTCTGTGCCTCATTCTTCATGAAAAAAAATTTTTTGTCAACTTTTTGGCATATTTGGTTGAAGAAATATGTGTTATGGACAAAATAATATCTTAACATTAGGGCAGTGTAGGCTACCTGCAGCACTCAGATTTACCAGGCTGTGGGTTTGGAAAAGTGGAAATGTTGCCCATAGCAAAAGGTCAATAATTACCCATGGTAAAGTAACATATTCTTTGATATATAACCAAATTG
Organism: Limnodynastes dumerilii; assembly: GCA_011038615.1. Classification (NCBI taxonomy): domain Eukaryota; kingdom Metazoa; phylum Chordata; class Amphibia; order Anura; family Limnodynastidae; genus Limnodynastes; species Limnodynastes dumerilii. Next base: position 13,461 of record WWET01008884.1, read on the forward strand.
ATATATATAATAGTAGCTCCAATTATTGTTAGTAGTCGGAAAAGACTAATTCCCTAATCATTTTAATTTAACAAAACAGACCAGGGTGAGAAGACTATATAATAATGGCTAAAATAGCCTTCATAAAATTAATTAAATTATTATCAGGCTGGTTCAAACATCCATCCCCAATCAATTAATGAGATTGTTATACTAGACGGGGAGTATAAGATATTTATCGTTATTTTTCAGTTTCTTTATTATGTAAAATTCAAAGTAAAGATTAAAGATATTAATAGGGGAAGGGGGGAGAAAGAAAGAACTATTTTACAGTAATTGTAATTTCAATAATTATTTTGTTAATATTGAATGATCATGATTCTCTTTATTTGTATATTTGTTCTGTTTAGCTTATAGTTAGGTTTAAAAAACTCTTATTTTATATTTATGTATAATTCCTATGTTGATCACAGTATTTGAACTATTATACTTTATTGGTTAATTCATTTTATTGGAGATATTTCTATTTATTGTTCTCAGATTCAATGAACTATCTACTTACTATTTTATTTATTTGTTTATTTATTATTATCCTTAGATTAATATAATGCATCTTCCAATTCCTGGATAATCAGTTTGGCCTCCTATTTGACTTTGCTCCGTGCTATAGGATTATATATTCTCTATCCCTGCTACTTGTTGCTTTCTGTTTAACGTTTTTGTTTAACAGTGTGATTGACACCTCCTCTCAGCGGATAGACTGAGACGGAGGGTTTGCCTGTGAGCAGGAACCTGATAGGCTAACACCTTCCCTTAAGCCCGCCTCTTCTCCATTTAAGATCTGTCACACATGTTCCAGGCATTTGCCTCCTTAAAGCTGTTTGCGAAACGCGCATAGGCGTTTGTACTCTAGACCTCCGATGCCTCTATATTTAGTATACCTTGTTCTTAGCACCAATTGATTTAATTATTTCAGTCTACCTTTAATTTTCTTTCTATGAGCTGGCGCTGTATGCTAAGCCACTATATAGACTTCTACTAATGCTATCAGTTAGGTTCATTTATTTAAAATGAAGCCAGCCTTGTATTTACAAGGAGCTGGCTTGATTTGTATAACGTGTGTGCTCCAGACTTCTGACACTTCTATACTACCTTTGTTACTAGCGCTCATTGTATTAGTATTACTATCCTATCTAAATCTTTTGTATTATATGGCGCTATATATCAAATCATTATATAAGACTTCTATTGATGTTAATAGTCTGGTTTATTTAACTAACAAAATGGAGCCAGCTCTGCATTTACAAGAAGCTGGTTTGCTTCATGTGGATTTATATCTCAGCAATCCCCGTCTAGTATAACAATCTCTTTCATTAATTGGTTGGGGATGGATGTTTGAACCAGCCTGATAATAATTTAATTCATTTTATGCAGGCTATTTTAGCCATTATTATACAGTCTTCTCACCCTGGTCTGTTATTTTGTTAAATTAAAATGATTAGGGAATTAGTCTTTTCAGACTACTAACAATAATTGGAGCTACTATTATATCTATCAATTTGGTGATGTATCAAAGAATATGTTACTTTACCATGGGTAATTATAGACCTTTTGGGCTCACAATTATTTAGCATTTTGGGGTCCTTCTCATAGTCAATTTAACCCTAGGTAGAATGAGATCTATATTTCATATACAACTATTAGGTTAATACAGGCTGATAATAAGGAGGCTAGAGTTTTCAGTATATTTTAATCACTTTTCTAACTTCTATACATCTTTCTATTTTCTTTTATATTTTGCAAGTTCTTCATTAATTTTAAATGTATCTAATAAAATTTCATTTTTTATTACCTAATCAGAGATTGTGAGAGTGCGCACTAGTGATTCTTTTTTTTCTCCTTTTTTTTTCTCCTTTTGTCCCCAAATTAGCAGCACCACTGAATTTCAATGTTATTATAATGTAAAAAAAAAATATTGTTATTGTAATAAAGTTTTGACTCTCACATCTCTGCGCCGGTGCAGAAAAATATATTCTTTACAGATATTGGAAGGTTTTAAATTTATTTATGGTGTTGCTGGGAGCAAATTTCAATCCTTTTTTAAGGACATTAATTTGGTCTCTGTTCAAGGTGGTGGAACTCAAGTTGAAGATGCCGTCGGTGCTAGTTTTAGCATCATGTTCTAACGTTTGAGCTTCGCTCCTCTTCTTACCTCTTCCTCGCTTACCCATTCTTCTGAATTTGAGAACTTTCTTTTATGACGGGAACACGCGCTTCCCATTGTGTGGTTGGGCTGCATTGGTTTTCTATATTTATTACCAATGTGTTCAGGTTTGTTCCCCATGCCACGTAGTTGTCCCATGTTAGTGCTTTTCTTAACTGGGGTAGATATCACCCTGTGTTTGGGTGGATGAGTAGTTCTTTTTTCCTTGTCCCATCTGTTACTTCTCACATGGTGGGGTGACGGGGGGGAGCCTACCCTCTTTCAGTTCCTGGTAGTATTTCATATCTCTTCATATCTCTTCTCCATTTTTGGTGTTTGGTGTCCATGATGTCATCCTCTAATTTTCTGAGGTTATTCTTGACTATCCTTTCCAAGGTGATATAATCACTTCAGCTTACTCATTTCTTTACAATCCATCCTTATCTCCAGCTCTGAACCAAGCATTGCCATCACTCCAACTCTAACTCCCCCAGCAATATTTTCATATCGTCCATCTGACCACACAATCTCTTTTATTCTTGTCCTTTTCTCTATGCTTACCCCCTACCCTTATTTTTTCCCACTCCCGCTCATCCATCTCTATATCATCCTCCCCTACCTCCAGATCTGACATAAGCTTTGCTTTTCACACCAACTCAAATTTCTCCCAGTAGTTTTTCCTCTTTGAGCACACAACTATTTCGTCTTTTCTCTACATTTACGCTCCCCCTTTCCATTTCGTCTTTTCTCTACATTTATCCTCCCCCTCTACCCCCCCTTTTTTCATTGCTCACCCTTCTACACTGACCCCCCATTCCCTACCCCCCATCTGCTCCTCTTCCCTTTCCCCGTCACCACACACTTCACAATTATTTTTTCATTCATTAATATCTTAATCTGTCAGGATTCTCAACAGAAACGGACCAAAAGCGCTTGTTTATAAATTATTCTCTGCAGAGTGGTTCAAAGCTAAGACCTCCGCGCTGCCTTGTGTCCACTCTTATCAGTAATGAACATATACTACATTTCTGAAATCTACAATCATATACTATTTGCAGTTTGTAACCACCGTGCAGCCTACTGTGAAACACCCTAATTAGAACTGTCACTCTCAATTAAAGATATAATTGAAAACGGAACAATATACTTTAACTAGCTTCCTACACAGGATACAATCACTCTTGAGACATCTACCCTGATGAAGCTTGATTTTTATATGAGTGAAACGCGTTGGTAGTGGTGCCTGGAGATCTCCGTTAACCAGTGATGTCCAAAAAGAAAGCTAACAGCCAATTGACTTTACCAAAGCATCTTGCGAGTGAGAGACAAGGACTAAAGACTTCCGCTACAGTGTGCACGCTGTTGGTGCACTGCTCCCCCCCTCATCCTCCGCTCAACACACACAGACCAGAGTGTCTGCCATCGAGGCTCATGCTGAGCCTGAAGGTATTTGCCCCATAGCACTCTCTCTATTTGTATTCAAACTGCGGCAGATCTCAGCGACTGCCTAGCATTACCATCTGCATAGACTTTGGCTCAATATTATATCCTTATATCCTTTGGAGCTCGATCCCAATTGCCTGCAATTTACAGTGTAACTTTGCCACTGAGGTTATAAAAGAGCTCAAAAAGATCCTTACTATTACGGGAACTATTGCAGTGCTTATATCCACCGTCTGTTCAGATGACAGATCATTGCTACATCTTCATCATTATTAATTGTGAACATTTGTCAAAAATAACGTTATATTGAAGAAATACTCATGTTTTATACAAGCAACTTCTACCACCATTAATTACTCTATTACAACTGGACAATTGCAACATTGTTGCTTTACAGGTGCAGAGATACCTTCTGCCTTTTCTCTTCTTAAAATTGCTATTTTATTGAATGTTTTTACCTTAACCAGGTTTTTTACCACTAAATAATTATTGAGACATCCTGTTTTGAACTTATCTTTATGCCTATTGTGGAGCGCGGGTAGCACAACCCCCACTTGTTGTTTATTAGATTTCTACAGAGGTTAGGAGCAACCTCTCACCAGCTTCCCTAAAGAGACGGCTGTCATCAGCAGCACCACATACAAGGGGCATTTCTTACCAGAAGCAGTGCATGGAAGCTAAATCCATCTTCTTCATTAACATACAGAAGTGATCTTATTTATTTCTTACAAGCTACCACTCTGCTATTGTGGATTCACACGGCTGCGACTTCTATACTCCCATAGGACTAGAGTTTTTATACTGATATATAACGGTTTGTAGCTCAAGTCTTATTGACAGTTTGATACAGTTGGCTATGTTGTGATTACTACGTATTTGAGTATGAACTTTGATCTATAATCCCAACTTAAATCTATATATTTATATTCAAGTGAGATCTGAAGTTGGCTCAATAATATTTTTATTGGTTTACTGTGTTAATGGTACAAAGGTATATTTTATATTTTATAGGTTTGTTTATGTTGTTAGTGAATCTAGTGGCTGCAGACACTAGTTCCTATAATTATGTCAATATATGTTTTAAGATTGCATATGTATAAATAAATATTTTAGTGTACTAGTTAAGCACTCACCATATCATTATTGTTTAGCATGCTGCCATAAGCCTGCCTTAAATCAGTCATGCGGATCAGCGGCCCGTACGACCGCTGATCAGCACAAGTGTGGAAGTCCCTTCCCATACTGTACACTTTGCATGCTTCCTCCCGCCCACTTTAACGGGGGAGGGGAAGCACAGCCTATTTTCTAGGAAACAGGCTCGTACCGAACAAAGTTGCTACGCTAGGGTTACTATTGCGATTGTGTAAGTGACTTGATGATCTTAATTCTGGATCCAGCCCCATATCATGATTTTTTATTATAAGGTCACAACGAATAATGAATCTGTATTATTTCGTTATTAGATAAATGTTTAACTGAATGTAAAGTATAACAATACTGCAAGAAGAAAAAATGAGGTTTTGGGGATTTTATTTTATCTTTTTATTCTTTTCTCAAAGACAAGTTGGATAAAATGTTAATTGCTGTGGTTTTTATTCTGAATACCACACATTTAAAATCGACATGGTTCACAATTCTAGACAAAGTATGTTTACTAGAATTGGCATTAATGAAATTAGCGATAGAAGAGGAGTACGGCGGCCTCCGTTATCTCCTTGCTGGAACTACATCCAGTGCGTGTTCCATATCCACTCCAATCAAATGAAGCAAAGTCTCCACACTGCTTAGGGAGAGCTTCTGGGATGTAGCCACTGCTTCCAATGCAATGCTGCAAAGATATAAAGTTATAATAAGTGTCATTAGTTATTTCAGGTTTAAAAAACATTATTTTATCAAATGAATTTCAGCACCGTCTGCCATAACTAGATACATATTCCAGCAATGCTGTATGAAATGTTACCATTACTATTTAGTGGCGTGTCCATACTCACATGTTCTACATTGCAGCCTGTCACCTTCACACCTGCACACAGGGCCAGAGCAGCTCTTTCTGTGTTAATAGCTCGGAACTGGACATAGCCAGCAATGAACTCATCTACAGAGACAGACAGAGCATCAGGTTTTATGACACCTTTATAGTAATCTCAGCCTCAATTTACAGATAAATTAACTATAATACTTACTTGCTCCACAAGGTGAATAGTATGATTTCGTCTTCTCAGCACTTCCATAGTCATATACAACAGGAATAGCAGGTCCATTGTGTGACAAACAACAACAGGAATAGCAGGTCCATTGTGTGACAAACAGCCCCCAATATTGTACACCACGGGATATTTCTGAGGGGCAATCAATACACATTATCCATCATGTATATACAGCTTCTGTGTTATGTAATAATGAAGTACAACCCAACTGCTGCTTGAAAACTTTATGCAGTTCAAAATCTATCTATCTATCTATCTATCTATCTATCTATCTATCTATCTATCTATCTATCTATCTGTCTATCTGTCTGTCTATCTCATATTAGCATTTTTACCAATTTCACAACACTCTATTTCCTGTACAATTACACATTTTTTGCCAGATCCGGACTTCAGAAATCAATGAATTTCCATTTCTCTTAGTTGAGTTCAGGGCTGTTTCTAGGGGCCCCTAGATAACTTATAGGGGGCGCATCCCGCAGCTCCTCTCCACGCGCTCCTCAGTCACTACAAATGCCGAAGTGATGATGTCACTCCCAGCTGGCTCTCATAAACCTAGAC
>WWET01008886.1:3995-19681 GCA_011038615.1 Limnodynastes dumerilii
GACGGGTCTCTGGTCCAGTCAAACTGCAATCTATTGGTAAACAAAATGAAAAGAGCGCGCCATAGTGCAATAAAATTCAAATTTAATTGGACATAAAATAGCAAATCTCCCGTCAGTACACGTACCGAAGGAGTCTCTCTATCCGAGAGTTAGAATCACAGCAATCATATATATACACGGCTCTGCACCGAGATCTCACGCTAGATGGTTTCAGCGACAGCCTCTGGACATGTACTCCGGCCGGATCTCGTGTAGTGCATAGGCTCACACCCTCAACGCGTTTCATCCCAGGTGGGACTTCGTCAGGAGGTAATTACCAGGCTACCAACTCGTACTATTAATAAGGCTCTCATAATTAGGAGCCCCAGGTGTAGGAATATTTAAAAACCATTTTTTATCATTAAAATACATTTCAGGCATATAGACCTTAATGCTAGTACAAATACTTTTGGAAAATAAAAATACAGATACTCTTGAAAAAAATAAAAACAACATATGGAAATACAAAGCAATATAGCCATATAGCAATATGGCGACTTTAAAGAGACATCACATAGAACATGGGCATGCTTCATTTGTTGTCACTAGTAACCATTTCAATGAAAGATATAATAAATAAAATAACAAATTTAAATAACATATTAGGATGGACATAGTCTAGTTACTAAATTACAGACTAAAATACAATATTTTATAAAGAAGTTATCAGCATCAGCATGCCCTGTGGGCTCTGAATTATTTATTTATTTAGTGTAGAGGTGGGGTCGGCAGGGAAAGGAGTTTATTTTTGAAAAATGTTTTTTTTTTTTAAATGTGTGTTTGCCGCCGGACAGCCCTACATGGAATATTTAAATGAAAAAAACTCCCCTTTTCTCATTTAAATATCGTGGAACTCCCAGTTTCACAGGAACAGGGCAGTCGGATGCGCAGACAAACGGATGGGTGCACTTGCGCCCATCTTTCTGTGGGCGCTCCCAATCTGTGCATGTGCACTGCTCATTTTTCCTGCGCTTCCGTCTAAAAAATAGATGGAAGCTCAGCTCAGAATCCAGGCCTTTCTATCTAGTGTACATTTCAGTATTTATCGCTATCAATAGGTGTTGTACAAAAACTAATATACTAATAAACTAATATACTACTAAACTGCTTAAGATAATTTTGTAAGACACCTTGCTACTGTAATACAGGAGATACAGGGTTAATGATCATGTGTTTCTGTGTGTTCCCTAAGTGGATATTTCAGCATATTCATGCTATGTTTACAGGAGAACAAAGCACGTAACACACCAAACAGGAAAGGCGAGTGAGCCCCCACTTCCCCTGCGGTTGGACTGTCCCTATTTGTGGGCCAAAAAAGGGACAGAGCTTACAGTGTCGTTAGGCCTCGCCCCTTTTGAGGTCTGCAAATTGGGACAGTCCTGTCTCAGGTAAGAGGGGGCCATGTACAAATCCTGCACGAGGACCCCCTCACTTTTTAAAACACTCCTGGGTGTAATGTTTAAAAATGCTTTAATGTTAGAAATGTAAATTCCGAAACATCTTGTTACTTTTGTAAGATATAAGTGGAATTTTTAAAAATCTTGTCAACATGAACATCTTTGAACATTAGAATCATTGTACACTAACCAAAACCTCAAATAATACACACAAAATAATTGTTAACCAGAAACTTTGTTTTTATAATAAAACAATATAATATACAACATTTTAATAACCGGAAAAATATTTAAAAAATTATATATTTTAAATGATAAAAACTCAACACAGAACTAGCAGAACAGGTGGAAACATGCAGCGGATATGTGCATGTCAGTGTTGCAGCTTTAGTTTTATTTATAGCGGGTGCTTACTGTTTAATTCGCACCTGAACTAAATTTGTTAGTTGGATGTACCTGACCCAATCCCACTTGCACCATGTCCATGCTAGGTGTAAGGTAAAAGTCGTATGTGCATTTGATTGAATATGCAGATGCGCCTGTCCTTCTATTAGACAACCCTTTTTAGCATTTACATATCTCTACACACCCCAGTTTGTATAATAAAAAAAACGGGTTTGTAAGCAGCTGTAAGGCTTGAAGAGCGAGTGCAATACGGCCTTACTTTTCTGCTCCTGCATGCACATTAGCGGACATGTGCAAAGCATCCGAACAGTTTTTGCACGGATACGCAGCTCTGAATCCGAGCCTAAGAGTCTAACTTAATAAAAGCATAGCATAATTACATAATAGTTATATAACTACAGTAAGCAATATTCAAGATTTTTATCTAGTAATTCTAAATATACTAAATATTGTAAAATTCTATTTGGAATGTCAAAGAAGTCAGTGTCATCTTTACTATTTCACTTACTGCTAACTCGCACTGTAACATAAATTGACACTAAGATCCTTCTTATTATATAACATATTATATACAGTAAAGGGGTTTGTTGACAGGAAACATCATAATGAATTTACTTACTGTTGTTACAGTTACTGTCATTGACAATCAGAATCAAACAGTTATTACATCCAACAGACAGAAAATATATGATCTGCAAAAAAAAAAGATTTATATACAACCATGTAAAGAGCAAGTGATGACTGTGTGATGACAAATTCTTTTTGAATGAACAAAAAATAGAAGAATTGCGCAGACCTTAGATACCATTCTTTGAACAAAAAAAAGCGAATTATTGCAGCCATTATTTGTCAAAAATCACAACAAATGATATACTTCATTCATTATATTTCATTCTAAAACACAAAATTGTAACACTTTCCTAATTTATACACCCACCCCGCCTCATCTGTTTTATCCAGTATAACAGACGCAGAGCATAGTTGTCTGGTCATAGTGCAGTTTGTGAGCAGTTACTGATGTCTGGGCTCTTATAGCATGAGATGTGAAGTGTTCTGTCCCTCAGGGAATGAACACAACTTAAGAAAAAGTTTATTCATTAACTTTCAAAAAACAACTTTTCTCACCTACAGTATTCATTAACTTTGAGAGAACAACTATTCTTACCTACAGTATTCAACTCTAAAGAACAAGATTTTAAACAGCGGAGGCACATTTCATTTATTGAAAAAGTGTTGAAAGATGATGTGACATAACTAAGGTGACCATACATCCCGTTTTGAATGGGACCATCCCGTTTTTTGATTGGCTGTCCTGTTGTCCCCTTACCCAGCTTTGGGACGCCGAAATGTCCTGTGTTCAGAGAGCAACAGGTGACATTCACTGTATGCAAGGCCGGCGCGACCCGCTCCGCAAGGGTTGCGGTGCACCCCAGCGCCATGCTGGATAGGCGCCGGACATCCCCCCGCTCCCCGCTATACAGATTGGCAGCATTCATGAGTATATGTTTACATAGGGATCATTCCACATCAGATCACCCAAAAAGAAATTAAATGTCCACCACCCATCTCAGATTTTTAGGAAAATATTTTACTTGAGAGCATGTCAAAAAGACAATTTCTGCCAAATATCTCAACCGTTTGACCTTTAGTTTAATAAATATTGATTTTCAATGTATTAAACTTTATTTGAAGTATCATGGGTGTTTATTAAGGAATCACCACAGAAGTAGGACCCCAAGGTAACTTTTAGTCCCAAATCCAAAGATCCACACTTCCGTTTCAAGTTACAGTGAAAATACAAGCTTTTGGAAGCTTTTTAGAATTAAAAATGCTAGGTTAAATCAATGTTAAAAATACCAATTTATTTTAGGTGCTTAACAAAGGTATATATTAGCACCACAAAAATAATCAGCATGGTACTCTTTTTCACAGTGAAGAAAAAAAATCATGAACACATAATTTACACAAGAAACCATCAAATTTAAAAACTACACTAAAAAACTGAGCAGCCCTCCTAAAAAAACTGTCTCCCTCTCACTTTCTCTGTCAGTTTCAGTTTGGAAAGGAAATCACCTTCCCATCAGTTTCTGGTAAGTTTCAGTTTCTGTATAGGAAGATTGCTCACTTTTTTGCTCACTAATTATGTATGTGTTACAACAGTAATCGAATGTCAACTTCATGATTTTTTTTCTTCACTAAAAAACAGAGACCCATGATCATTTTTTTTGTGGTGGTAATATATACCTTTGTTAAGCACCTAAAATAAATTGGGATTTTTAACGTTGATTTAACCTAGTGATTTTAATTCTGTTCCAAAAGCTTGTATTTTCACTGTAACTTGAAACAGAAGTCAGATACAGTAATTTCAGGGCCGGCGTGACCCGCTCCGCGAGGGGATGCTGTGCATCCCGGCGCCATGCTGGATAGGTGCCAGACATCCCCGCTCCCAGCTATACAGATTAGCAGCGTTCATACAGTCTCCATGGGAGCGGGGGGATGTCCGGCGCCTATCCAGCATGGCGCTGGACATCCCCCACTCCACTATACAGATTGGCAGCTGTATGAGCTGCTGCAGTAGTTACAGAGCATTAGTTTAGAGGAATACTGAAAGGAGCTATAGGAACATAATGGGGAATACTGAAGGGAGGCTGGATAAACATGATGGGGAATACTGGAGGGAGGGCTGGAGACACATGATAAGGAATGCTGAGGGGGGCTTGAGGCACATAATGGGGAATACTGAGGGGGACTGGAGGCATATGATGGGGAATAATAAAGGGAGCTGGAGGCACATTATGGGGAATACTGAGGGGGCTGGAGGCACATTATGGGGAATACGGAGGGGGCTGGAGGCACATAATGGGGAATATTGAGGGGAGGCTGGAGGCACATGATGAGGATTACTGGGGGGCCTCAGGGACATGATGGAGGTATAAGAAGGGGGGGCTGCAGAGACATAATGGGGTTAATTGAGAGGCTACAGAGACATGATGGGGAAATGATGTGCTGTAGAGACATGATGGGGGTACTGAGGGCTACAGAGACATGATAGGGATACTGAGGGCTGCAGAGACATGGTGGGGAAAATGATGGGCTGCAGAGACATGATGCGGATACTGAGGGCTGCAGAGACATGATAGGGAAATTGGGGGGCTGCAGAGACACGATGGAGATACTGAGGGCTGCAGAGACATGATGGGGAAAATAATGGGCTGCAGAGACATGATGCAGATACTGAAGGCTACGGAGACATGATGGGGATATTGAGGGCTACAGAGACATAATGGGGACTCTGAGGGCTGCAGAGACATGATGGGGAAAATGATGGGCTGCAGAGACATGATGGGGATAGAAGGCTATAGAGACATGATGGGGATACTGAGGACTGCAGAGACATGATGGGGAAACTGAGGGCTGCAGAGACGTGATGGGGATACTGAGGGCTGCATAGACATGATGGGGATACTGAGGGCTATAGAGACATGATGGAGATACTGAGGGCTGCAGAGACATGATGGGGAAATTGGGGGGCTGCAGAGACAAGATGGGGAAATTGGGGGGCTGCAGATACATGATGGGGATACTGAGGGACTGCAGAGATATGATGGGGAATACTAGGGGCTGCAGAGACATGATGGGAATATTGAGGGACTGGAGACACATAAGGAGGAGTACATGAAAGGGGGAGAGATTGGATAAATATATATACTGTACACATACACAAACTGGATAACTAAGTGCTTACAAGGCTGTGCTTTTATTGTATTATTGTTACAAATGTTCTCTGTTTTGTGACTGCATTGCATTTTGTGACTGTTTTTTTTAACTGCATTGGGGTTAGAAGAATGTTGAATTTATTGTACAGTGGTCTGAAGGATGCAGTGGTCTGTATGGTATAGCGGTCACTAGGATAATGTCGGTAAGATATGTGTCCCTAAGATATATAGTCTGTATTGTGTTGCAGTTTTTAGAATGAAATGGGAATTGTATCATGAAGACTAGAATGCTGCCTGTATTGTATAGTAGCAGCTATGATTTGCTTCTTTTTATTGTGTTTACAAGATTGTGTTTTATGATGCTTATATGGATAATATACTCTAGTAACTATAATGATAAATTGTTAAACTGGTAGCCGCAAATTTTAAGTTTGCAGGGAGGCACCAAACACCCTAGCACCGGCCTTGACTGTATGTAACCTGTTGCTCTCTGATAACGGGACATTTCGGCATCCTCTGGTATCGGTGGGTCCCGATGCCTCAGTTCTCCCGCTGGCAGCTCCGTGTACAAGACGTTTGCGTGACCAAAGGTCACGCTGGCATCATTCTGCAGAGCATGCCGTGGAGGATAGAGCTGGAGGCAAGAAGACAGCAAGAAAAGGTAAGCTTATTTTGGTGGAAGATATTTTGCATTAGGGAATGTGGATGTAAATAACATGGAGGAGGCACACACTAAAGAGGCAGCTATAAGAAGGAAGGGGTAATAAGGCTGACTGGACAAAAATTAAGAGTGGGGAAAGAAGGCTGGCTGGACAAAAATTAAAAGGGGGCAATGAGGCTGAATGGTCATAGGAGGGAGCAATAAGGCTCAATTGACACAGAAGGAGGGGGCCATAAGACTGGCTGGACACAGAAGGAAGGGGCAATAAAGCTGACTGGACAACAATTAGGAGGAGGGGCAATAAGGCTGGCTGGACATAGGATGGGGCAGTAAGGCTGAATGCACACAGAAGGACGGGGCACTAAGGCTGACTGGACAGAAAAGGAGGGGCAATAAGGCTGGTTGCACAAAAAGAAAAAGGGGCCAATAAGGCGAACTGGACGAAAAATTAAGAGGGGGCAATAAGGCTGAATGGATAAAGGAGGGGTCAATAACACTGAATGGACAAAGAAGGAGGGGTCAATAAGGCTGACTGGACATAAAAGGTGGGACAATAAAGCTGGTTGAACAAACAGAAAAAGGGGTCAAGGCTGACTGGACACAAATAAAGAGGGGGGAAATAAGACTGGCTGGACACAGAAGGAGGGGGCAATAAGGCTGAACGGACACAGAAGGAGAGGGCAATAAGACTGACTGGACACAAGGAGGGGCAATAAGACTGGTTGGACACACAGAAGGAAGGGGCAATAAGGCTGGTTGGTTACTCAGAAGGAGGGGGTATAAGGCTGGTTGGTTACTCAGAAGGAGGGGGTATAAGGCTGGTTGGACAAATAGAAAAAGGGGACAATAAGACGGGCTGAACAAGAATTAAGAGGGGGCAATAAGGCTGGCTGGACACAGAAGGTGGGGTAATAGGGCTGGTTAGACAAACAGAAAAAGGTGCAAATAAGGCTGACTGGACACAAATAAAGAGGGGGGAATAAAGTTGGCTGGATACAGAAGGAGGGGGCAATAAGGCTGTTTAGACACAGAAGGTGGGGCAATAAAGCTGGTTGGACAAACAGAAAAAAGGGGCAACAAGGCTGGTTGGATACACAGAAGGAGGGGGAAAATAAGGCTGGCTGGACACAGAAGGAGGGGACAATAAGGCTGAATGGACACAGAAGGAGGGGGCAATAAGACTAATTGAATACACAGAAGGAGGGGGTATAAAGCTGACTGGACACAGGAGGGGAAATAAGGCTGACTGAAGAGAATAAAAAAGGAGGCAAAAAGGCTGATTGACACAGAAGGAGGGGCAATAAGGCTGACTGGGCACATAGAAGAAAGGGCATTAAGACTTAATGGTCACACAGAAAAAAGGGGCAATAAGGCTAACTGAAAAACACACAAGGAAGGAGCAATAAGTTTGACTGTACACACACAAGGAAGGGGCAATAAGGCTCTTTGAACGCACAAAAGGAAGGGGAAGAAAGGCTGGCTGAACACACACAAGAAGGGACAATAAGGATTATCAAACACAAAAACAAGGGGCAGAAAGGCTGGCTGGTCTGACATACATAAGAAAGGGGCAGAAAGGCTGATTGTGGAGGCACACACACAAGAAGAGGAGAGATTGGATGGCTCTAGAGCAGTGATGGATAACCTTTTGAGCTCGGTGTGTCAAAATTCGAAAAAAAAAAATCTAGCTTACCTCGGGTGGCGTATTGCTTCTAGAAAGATCCATAATGTTGTGATATTTGCAGCCCTAGTAAAGAAAGAGTTACATTTTTAAGTGCCTGTGGCACTTTTTGCCCCCTTTATTAGTTCCCAGCCTTTATGCACTTTTGTGCACAGCCTTTTTGCCCCCTTTATTAGTGCCCAGCCTTTTTTCGTGCCCAGTCTTTTAGTGCCCAGCCTTTGTGCCTAACCTTTTTGCCCAGCGTTTTAGTGCCAAGCCTTTTAGTGCCCAGCCTTTTTTTGCTCAGCCTTTGTGCCTAAACTTTTTGCCCAGCCTTTTTGTGCTAAGCTATTTTGTGCCCAGCCTTTTAGTGCCCTGCCTTTTTGTGCCCAGCCTTTTTGACCAGCCTTTTTGTGTCCAGCCTTTTAGCCAGCCTTTTGCCCAGCCTTTTAGTGCCCATCCTTTGTGCCTAACCTTTTTGCCCAGCTTTTTATTGCCAAGCCTTTTAGTGCCCAGCCTTTTTGTGCTCAGCCTTTGTGCCTAACCTTTTTGTGCCCAGCCTTTTAGTGCCCAGTCTTTTTTGCCCAGGCTTTTTGTGCTCAGGCTTTTTGTTCAGCCTTTTTGTGCCCAGCCTTTTAGTGCCCAGCCTTTTGGTGCCCAGCCTTTAAGTGCCCAGGCTTTTTGCCAAGCCTTTAAGTGTCCACCATTTTTGCCCAGCCTTTAAGTGTCCAGCCTTTTTTAATAATTTAAACTTTAAATAAACTTACCTCTGCTTAATGTTCTCCTCTGCGGCATGCTTTCTCTTCCTCCCGCTCTGAAGCTGCATGACCTAGTTCACGCAACGTCACTCACTGTGTCCATGGCTGCAGCATCTGATTGGATCATTCTGATCCAATTAGGTGCTGCAGGGGGAAGAGGCGGTATCAGCCATATCCCCTGCAGCTGATAACTCCTCCCCCCACCCCGCTGACCGCCGCCGCCGCAATCAGAAAAACCTATGACACTCATGTCAGAGGTGATACGCCAAGACATTTTGACTCCGTGTCATAGGTTCGCCATTACTACTCTAGAGACACACATGGAATGGGAGATTGGATGGCTTTAGAGACGCACAAGAGGGCAAGAAAGGCTGGATGGAGGTATATTTAATATGTGTAGATTTCTATACATTATTAGTTAATTCCTCATATAGTTTTACTTTTTAGAAATTTGCTTTAATTGAATGTAGCCCAGTATAATGTTTTGTCAATTTGTATTTGTATGTTTATTGTATAGCGATAACTAGGATGCAATGTGTATTGTATAGCGATAGCTAGGATGCAATACGTATTATATTGTGATAACTAGGATGCAATGTGTATTGTATGGCGATAACTAGGATTATATGTGTATTGTATAGCGATATCTAAGATGTAATGTGTATTATATTGTGATAACTAGGATGCAATGTGTATTGTATGGCGATATAAGGTGCAGTGTGTATGGTATGGCAATAGCTAGTATAAAGTCTGTATTGTATGGCGGAAAATAGAATAAAATAAAGTTGTTATTAACTTAAGTGGTCCTTATTGTATACTGATCAGTAGTATGTTCTCTGCCTTGTATATATGTCAGTAGGCTACTCACTGTAATTATATGGGTCCCTGTAACCGAAAATTAATAGTATAACACACTTTTCACACTGACCTGTTGAAACTGTCTGTGGGTGTAACAGATGATACACAGTTTATTTGATTTGTTTCATTGATACAAGCATCCTCTGGCCATAACTGTTTGACCACACCCATTGACTTAGTGGTGGGCCCCTGTAAAAATTTGTAGATGTCCCGTTTTGAGGAAAAAAATAAATGGTCACGTTAGATATAACCCAAATTTAAATAACAGTTTAAAAAGCAAATCTCTTTCATCCAGAATACTGAATTGTACATAAAGGCTTAGTTAAGCCCTTGCTGCAAAATGTAAATGTCTGTTTTCACACACCATATAAACTTCATAGGTATGATGAATGAGCCCGTCTCCTATGCAGAGAATGAACTCCAAACAGAACACATTATTGGGTGGCTGCATTCCGTACAGAGTTTCTATGTACTGCACATGCACAGTATATCAATTCTAGCTATATCCGTATGCAACATACAGAATTAGCCTGATTTAACCAAGTCTGGATCCGGCCCCAAGAGTCTAACCTAAATTTCAACACTAAGCCTAACCATAATCACAAACAGAAAGTGATTACTTACCTTGGAATAATAAAGCTCTATCAGACTGTGGCAGGACAACAGGGGAGGAAGAGCAGAAAGAGGGGAGAATAGTGGCAGGACGCAGAATAGAAGATGACAGACTGGAGGAAGAGCAGATAGAGAAACAAGACAAAAGAGCAAACAGAGGAAAGCAGTGGGTTAAGAAACAGGAGCTGGAGCAGAACAGAACAGAGGGATGCATACAAAGGATAACAGCGGGAGGAGACACAGGAACAGGAGATAAGGAATTTTTTATAAATATTGATGATCGATTTTATGTCATTATGAAGGGGTGTTATGTTAAAATATTGCTTTCATTATGGAACCCCTGCCAACATACTGAGTAACTTTTGTGTTAATAACTATCAACCAATGATACAGTCAATCCTATGGTGTCGGTTGTATCGTTTCCAGTGCAACTTTAATCATGATAATTCTTGCGTAAATGCAGACAACCAGGGAAAAGATGCAAAATGCAATTGTGCTGGATAAAAAATGTATAATAATAAACAAGTATAATGATAAGAAAATTCAAGATAAACAATGTTATAACTAAACAACTTCAGAAGTCATAGAAAATACTTTAAATGTATTGGCTAAATGGATGGAGATGTTGATCACCTAAGTGGTCTGTTATGTCTGCTTAATGTTGTCATAGGTAATAATCTTCTTCAGAAGAATATATCCTTGGCCAGATAAATGGTTACTTAAAATCATTCTCAATTGCTAAGGCTACATGCATACATACTGGTCATCTTGCATTATAATCAAATAATCAATAGTACAATGAAAGCGCCATATTCGGAAAAGTGAAGATGGAGATTATTTCACAAAGTGTTCCTATATTACTACCCATACCATCTCACTGCCTATACCATCACACTGCCCATACTATTACACTCCCCATACTATCACTCACACACTGGCCATACTATCACTCACACACTGCCTATACTATCGAGCACACACTGCCAATACTATCACTCACACACTGCCAATACTATCACTCACACACTGCCAATACTATCACTCACACACTGCCCATACTATCACTCACACAGTGCCCATACTATCACTATCACACTACCAATACTATCACTCACACACTGCCAATACTATCACTCACACTCTGACAATAATATTGCTCACACACTGCCCATACTATCCCTCACACACTGCCCATACTATCACTCACACACTCCTATACTATCACTCACACACTGCCTAAACTATCACTCACACACTGCCTAAACTATCACTCACACACTGTCCATACTATCACATACATACTACCCATAGTATAACTCACACAGTGCCCATACTATCACTTCGGCAGTACGGTGATAAAGGCTGTGGGCCCTTGTATCAGAACAGGCCCCAGTGCCGCTGCACCTGTTGCACCAATGGTAGTTCACTCACACACTGCCCATACTATCGCTCACACTCTACCAATAATATTACTCACACAGTGCCCATACTATCACTCACACTCTGCCCATACTATTACTTACACTCTGTCAATAATATTACTCACACAGGGGTAGATCCAGAATTAAGTACGCTAGCGTATTTATGCTAGCCGGGGATGTAAAAATGCTGTTTTGTATGT
This sequence comes from Limnodynastes dumerilii, assembly GCA_011038615.1. Lineage (NCBI taxonomy): Eukaryota > Metazoa > Chordata > Amphibia > Anura > Limnodynastidae > Limnodynastes > Limnodynastes dumerilii. The sequence continues at coordinate 15,723 of WWET01008886.1, forward strand.
ACTGCGCATGTGTGCGACAGATGTTACAACACGTAGCTCTGAACGTATGTACCAGCCTAGTATCCACAGCGTAACTATGAACGAAGGGACATGCCAACCATATGACACCCATAATTATGCTTTGGAGGCGGGGTGAGGCATTTAAATCGTACAGTATTTGCGTGCTTAGGCAGTTAAGTACGCGTAGCATTACGTACGTAAGTACTTACGCTGTGAAAAGTTAAGGTAGGGTTTGGCAAGCGTAAAATGACCAAAGTGCGTACGAGTCAGGGGGTGCATAGAAAATACGCTACGCGATGAAATGTAATGGAAATGTGGGTCTGGATCTGGGCCACATTGCAGTGCTTATGCTATCACTCTCACATTGCCCATACTATCACTAACACTCTGCCAATAATATTACTCACACACTGCCCATACTATAACTTACACAGTGCCCATACTATCACCCACGCACTTCCCATACTATCACTCACACACTGTTCATACTATCACTCACATAATACCCATACTATCACTCACACACTGTCCATACTATCACTCACATAATACCCATACTATCACTCACACACTGCCCTCTCTGTTCTTTCTTAGCCTTCAATGAATTCCTTTCTTTTCACCCTACACCTGGGTAGCATAATTGGGTATGTAGCAGAAGTGCATAGGGCTACTTTGTGCCTATATGCTGCGCCTCTCTTCATCCACAAGTCAAGTCCTGCTGTCTATGCTTTGCGTTCTCTTCTCAATCCCACGTGCCATATCTGCAATTTTTTTGCATGCAAGTACGGCACGTATATTTTGGATGCATTTGCATACAGATCTGGATCTGGGGCCAGTGGACCATATTCACACGTAAGAAGCAGCTGTTTCTTAAGAAGGGCCTTTTCTGTTATGACCTACTACGCATGTGTAGCAAGTCATTTACGCAATGTACATACCACTTAGGTACGTAGATTAAAGGAGTAGTTTAGGCAGAAGGAGGTGTGCTAATGTCGCCTCGGGGTGGTTTTAGTTAGTTTTAAGTGGGAGGAGGCAGGGATTTAGATTAGCCGGGGAGGGCGGGGTGAGGCATTCTCTGTGCATATTTTTCTTCTTAAGAAGGAATATATGCACGTTACTTAAGGAAGCCCTTATGGCACTCTTAAGTGCCATAAGGTTTCTAAAAACGGGAGTGGGTCGAGGGGCGGTACGGGTGAGTTAGGTGCGGATTACTTTACTTTAAGTTAGAAAATATGCACTAACTGCTGGTCAGGGGAGCACTTTCAGAAGCTTGTTTAGTACTTGTCTGCTTCCAAGATGTCCATCAAAATACATTAAGCAAAATCACTTCAAGTGTATTGTGTGGTTGTTGGTTATTTTTTAAGAGCAAAGTAAAAAATAAATTTTTATACTTTCATATTTTTCAGAAAATTCTTTTTTACATTGTTTTAGAGCATAAACACTATAACTGAAGCTTATTTATAACAGCTTCTAACCCTTTCAAACTCATTATACAGCCCTGCACTTGTGCACAGTATTTAAAGATGTAGCAGCAGAAAACTTGCTGCTTTGTACCCGTGCCTCACATGCCGTTATTTATTTGCCATTCAGACATCACATTTACTTGTACATGTACTTGTATACTGTCCACTACCGCACACAAGTACAGCACGCAGTATACATTACCATTTGCACTCAGACCTGGATCTGTACAACTATCACCAAGTACACCTTAATGTCGTTTAAGTCAGTATCACAGTACAAGATAGCAACAATCTTCAAAACCATCCTAATTGAATAACCTAGCACTTTTGAACACCAGCAACAGGCTTAGGGATGTTTTGTGGCTAAATGGTGCTACTACTTTGATGTTTATAGTATTGGAAGGATGGCCCAGATCCAGAGCTACGACCGCTAGTGTTTTTGCGCTAGCCGGAGTTGTAAAAACGCTGTTTTGCATATTCTGTTCATGCGCGCGGCAGATGTTACGACCTGAAATGCTGAACGTACAGCACGTGCAGCCATTACGGTTGACAGCAGTTACGCTTGGAAAAGGTAAGGTAGCGTTTGGAAAGCGTAAACTGGCAAAAATACGTACGACCGAGGTGAGTGCATAGTAATTACAAAAGCGTAAATACACTACGCATTGAAACGTAAAGGTAACGTAGGTCTGGATCCGGCCCAATGTGTCATGGGGGTAGATCCAGAACAACGTCCGCGAGTGAATTTACGCTAGACGCTAAAGTAAATTCACACATTAGTACTTACAGCGCATGTGCACATCAGTAGTTATACCATGTAAGTCATAGCGTAAGGGGCAGACACATATCAGTAGCGTATCAACTTGCGAAGGGGCGTGCCAGCCATATGCCACCCGTAGTTATGATTTGAAGGCTGGGTGAAGCATTTAAATTGTACAGTATGGGCGTGCTTAGCCATTTTTAATAAGTCCATTTTCTCAATTTACAAGGCTTCGCCGCAATTGTTTACAAATAGAGGTGTTTGACCAACAGGCAGGGAATCTGGCATCTGAATTCCTTGAACGTAATTACCCAAGTAAACTAGTGGAAGAGAGTATTAGAAAGGCCAGACAATTGGACAGATCAAGTTTATTGCGGTTTAAACAGAAGCATAGTCCCTCTGAACATAACACTATTGGTCCGTTCACTAAATACTCTAAAGATGGGGGAAAAATCAGGCAGATTTTAGACACACATTGGTCTGTTCTGAAACTTGACCCTGTACTAGGGACGATTATTCCGCCAAAACCCCCTATAATGTTTAAAAGGGCTAAAAATCTAAAATCATATTTGGCCCCTAGTCTACTACCCCCATTGGTCAACAAAAAACCCTTTGTCAAGTCATGTGGCTATTACCCCTGCAGGAATTGTAAGATCTGCCAATTTGCTCATCCTGACAGGAAAACCTTTACTGATTTGTCAAATGTTAAACGTTTTCTTAATATTGTGAGAGATTGGGCAAAATATAAAATAGATGAACAGGTTCAGGTGTCTATTAAACCCAAACAGAGGTCACAGTCTAAGCCAAATATGAAGTCTCAGACTAAAAATAAAAATATATATCAAAATAATAATTCTGTTTTTTTTTAAAATAAGAATAAAAATAAAAATATGCATCTAAATAGGAACTCCCTCAGATCGACTTATTCTAATGTCCATGATTCTAATACTGAAGGACAAGCATTACAGAGCCCGGGTAATTACCATCATAAAGGGAAAAGCTGGGTGAAAGTCTCTGGTTCAGGAAAAGGGGCTAAAAACTACCCCAAACCCAATGTACAAGTACCATTGACTAATCGGTTTGATCCCTTAAGGGCTGGAGTTGACTCCCTAGTCCTAAGTCTAAGTAAAGAACCACCATTACCCTGTATTGCCTCTGGGTCAAACCCATCTAGTGTGCCTTTAATAGAGTTGGGTCGGAAGACCGACCCAACCCGACTAAAAATAGACCTGTTGGAAAATGCTCGAAAAAGACCACTAAAAGAGGAAACGAGGGTCAAAGGTCTCCAAAAAAGAAGCTGAGCCACTAGATAGAGGAGTATTTAATTTATCATCTGTCCCTCTCACCCAAACCCAGTTGAATCTTTTGCACAAAGGACTTTCATTTGAACCAACTGCCCCCCTAATAAATTTTATTTATTAATTGACACGTTAAAGTTATCACGCAATCTTACTCTGAAACGCCACTTTTTAAAATCTGAAGTTAAACAGGTGGGACAGGCAAATGCACTTTCGTTAACTATGGACCAGGATTTATCAACAGTAGGCACAAAATTGAAACCGAGGCCCAAATATTTTCCCTTAGAGTTAAGAGTATATTGAGTTGTTTATGGAACTTGTTAAAAAGGACTTTGAATCCCTCGAGTATGAAAATCTATCACAAAGGGAGAACCTTAATAAATGGGAACGTAAGGCATTGAAAGAGCTTATGTCCAACCCTACCATCGTCATAAAACAAGC
>WWET01008886.1:19719-32751 GCA_011038615.1 Limnodynastes dumerilii
GGGTGGGATTACAATTATGAACAGGTCAGACTATATATGGGAATCTATTAGACTCTTAGGTGATAAAGTGTCTTATATGGTACTTGATAAGGACCTTACTGAATAATTTGTTGCAGAGTTGGAGAATTTGTTACTAGTTCGTCTCAATTTGGGATGCATATCAAAAAATAAATTTGACTATATGCTGAACAAAACTCCCAGAATTGCTACTTTCTACCAACTGCCAAAACTCCATAAGTGACTCAATCCCCCAGGCAGACCAATTGTCTCGGGGATTGGGTCTGTGACTTCAAGAGTTTTGGAGTTTGTTGACATCTACCTCAAAAAATATGTCTCTTCCTTAGAGTCATATATAAAGGACAGTACTCAGGTTCTTAAAATTGTTTCTGAACTGAAGTGGGAATCCAACTATAGTTGGTGCTCGATAGATGTGAAGTCACTCTACACCTCCATACCCCATGATAGGGGGTTGGAGGTAATAAGATTGGTTCTGGAGGAAGACCCTACTCTATATGGGGACCTTGTTAATTTTATCCTACCTTGCATTAACTTTGTTCTAAAAAAAGAATTATTTCTCTTTTTTGAATAAAATGTATCTACAGATCAGGGGCATGGCGATGGGCACGATTTTCGCTCCCAGCTTTGCGAATTTATAATGGGAGTCTGGGAGCGAGATTGTGTCCATCGTCACGCAGCTTTTTCGTCTATTAAGCTCTATAAACGCTACATAGACGATGTTCTGATCGTAGTTTGAGTGCCCACAAATTGAATTCCTTGGACCTCAATCTTCAAGCCCCTGATAGTGTAAGTTCTGAAATATCTACTTGTACCCATTTCAAAGAGGTGGACAGTAACAGCTACCTGGAATATGGTAGCTGTCACCTCAAAAAATGGAGGGATAACATCCCGTTTTCACAGTTCTTGCACTTGCGCAGGAACTGTTCAAATTAGGTACAATTTGAAAATCAGGCAGATATCTATAAACAGAGATTCATGGAAAGACACTATCCAGAGCAGTTGGTTGAATCGTGTCTAGAAAGAGCCAGGAACCTAGACAGGTCATCATTGTTAAATTACAAGGATAAAGCTAAGTCCTCAAAGTCTATGAGTATAAATTGTCCAATGATAACAGACTATAATACTTCTAGTAGCGAGATTAAAAATATATTACAAAAGCATTGGTCTGTCTTGCAGCTAGATCCGATCCTAGCCCGCCATCTTTCTAATAGACCACAACTGAGATTTAAAAAGGCAAAGAATCTAAAAGCGCTACTTGCACCTAGTTTGTTAGTCCCCACCCCTAGAAAGTACCCAATACTGTCAAAACCTAAGGGTTGGTTCCAATGTGTAAGCTGTAGTATCTGCAAATATATATCAAAACAGAGAACCTTCACAGACTCTTCTGGTTCTAAAGAATTTAAGATAAATTGTTACACTAACTGTAATTCCACTTACGTGGTGTATTTGTTACAATGCAAATGCGGAAAATCTTACATTGGAAAAACAAAACGTGCTCTTAAAATCCGCGCGTTAGAGCATTATAGGAACATCATCAATTCCAACACCCAATATATAGTTTCTCGCCACTTTAGAACCTGTTGTAATAGTAATATTGATGGCTTTAATATACGAGCAGTTGAACAAGTTCTTACTGATAGAAGAGATGGGGATCGTCTAAAGAGACTTTCCCAAAGGGAAGGGTATTGGATTGACACCCTGAATACACTCAGTCCAGCTGACTTAAATGAGGGATTTGAGTTGGCTGCATTTCTCTAACGAGGTAACATCCCTTTACCATTGTTAATTCTTTGTTCTTATTTGCTTCCCTGTAATGCTGTTCTAAGATTTATGATCTGTGAAAATATATTAGCACTTACTGTGATGAAGTCTGTAATTTAGCCAATAACTCCCGATCACTAGTAATATCTTTTTAAAAACATTATTATCCTATTAAAGTGGATACCTTGCCCAAGATTCCTGAAAGCTACCCGGGATTCTCTATCTTGGCTTAGTAATACGTATGTATATATAATATTGAAAGTAATTAGTACGTTTGATGCTGGCTTTATTTTTAACCTAGCATTTCTTAAATTTATACCTAGAAATTAGGGTTCCATTGTATTTTTAAAATGTTGGCATTGTTAAAGAATATATATGTTATAAACATGTCTGTTTTTTATGTTGTTCAAGCTGTTAATCTTTACCCCGTCTTTTAGCAAATAACCTTTGCAAAATGTAACCATTTGTTCTGCTAATGTCTTCTGTGCTTGTAAATGTATGTTTTTTACTATTTACATTGCTTGCAATTTCCTATTTGCCTTGTATGTTCAAGGTAGTATAAATAAGGGAAGTTGATTAGTCTGGCCACACCCCCTGATGAAGTCTTCCTAGACGAAACGCGTAGGAATTAGACTTCTTGTCCTCTGGTCTCCTCCATACCTGTGTTTACATACCCACGAGCCCAGTGCTCCCATAAATTCTCTAAGTAAAGCAACAGGTTGTTATAGAAGCTTAGACTGTGCAGCATGTCGGCATATGGAAGTGGGCAAAACTTTTAATCATCCACACAGGCAAGAGTTTCAAAATCCGACATGTCCTCACTTGCACAACAAAATTCGTAATCTACCAGTTACGTTGCCTTGCGGCCAGATTTATATTGGAAAGACTGTGCGCACTTTTCGTGAACGATTCTCCCTACACCGTTCAGCAATAAGAATGGCTTTAAATTCGGGTATGGCGGATCAGCCAGTACCAAGACATTTTTTGGAGCAAAAACATTCCCTTCCAGAGTTACGCTGCAAAGTTATAGATCATATTCCTTCATCCCTGCGAGGCGGTGATAGAGACAAGGCATTATTACGCCTTGAAGCCAAGTGGATCTTCAAGTTAGACTGTATTCACCCACATGGTTTGAATGAATACTTGCCATTACATTGTTTTCTGTGACATACTCATAGTATCTCTTTGATAGATTGTATGTATTTGTATGTTTAATAATCCCTTTTTTCTTTATATTTTTTTCCTCTTTAGGATTTGTTTTCCCTGATTTATTTGCCTTGTTTTCTTTCTTCCTTTGATATTTTTCACATTTTTTCATCCACCATTCTTCTAATTTTTGTTTTCTTTTTCTTTAAGTGCTCCTAACAGTCTCGCACAGAGAGCGGGTCAGGCTTTGCCGCGTTGCCCTAGCAACGGCATGCGTTCCGGGGCATGCGCACTGACAGCGACGCCAGGGAGACAGGTTTAGTTTCCCTAGCTACAGCAGCCTGTGACAGGCTCCTGACGTCATGTGCGACGCGACGGCCGCGACGATGCTTCCCCTACACGTGGAGACTGAGGACTGCTTGATTGGTGGGTGAGTGATAAGTTTATCTATATATACTAGCGATGGTGCTTTTTCACTTTCATGACAGTCCCTGATGATAGTGGATTAATCCACTGAAACGTTGGAATAAAATAAGTTGCAGCTACATGGTCAAGTCTCTGAGTGCCGCCGATACCAGCTTTTCTGTCTCATTTCCTGGCAGTGCACCTGAGCAAGCTTCAGATTGGTTGAGTGCCGTATCTTTGAACATGTCACAGCATAGCTCTCATGACTCTTCAGTTGTTCCAGTGGTCCCTATCATACCCCAACCCTTGGGCAGCTATTCCACCGTCAAGAGTCCTGACCCTCTGTCTCTGAAACACTTATATGAGCAGAGCACAGGTGCTGTTGATTAGCCCAAGCCTGACCAAAGCAGTCTCCCTGCTGTAGCTCTAAAACCTAGACAGGATTCTCCACATTACTCTCATATGGAGATATGCTGTCTCTGTCACACTCCACATTATTTTCATGTGGATATATGCTGTCTCTATCACACTCCTCCCCTCTTAGCTTCAACCACCCTGGTGAAGCTAACAAATTTTCAGGCAAGCTTTTCACCTCACCCCCCTCGTCCTCTTCCTCCTCCCTTAGCTTCACCATAAGGTTGTTTGGAGGATTGGGACCTACAAATCTCCCGGAAAGGGCATCCGCATTGAGGTGCTGTTTCCACGGACGATGCCGCACCTCAAACTTGGCTGTAAGGCTAAAAACCAACGGGTCACACAAGCATTCACCTCTTTGTTCGTGTGCATCCATTGCAAGGGAGCATGGTCTGTAACTAACAAAAACTCCCATCCCAACAAATAATATTTTAAAAACTCCACTGCCCATTTAATTGCCAAGCACTCCTGTTCTACAGTTGAATACTTGCGCTCCCTGGGAAATAATTTACGGCTAAGGTAGAGGACCGGCTTCTCCTTACCATCTACCTCCTGTGAATGGACTGCCCCTAATCCTGTCCCAGAGGCATCTGTCTGCAACACATTTTACGCATGTGTAGATAGATAGATAGATAGATAGATAGATAGATAGATAGATAGATAGATAGATAGATAGATAGATAGATAGATGTAATATATAAAATTGAGGGAACATCAGTTATCATTTTGTGTCCTCCACCAGAAAGAAAGAAGAGAAAGAAAGAAAAGTGAGAAGCAGCAAGGTGGTAAGTGAACCTTATTTGATCTATCTATACAAACATGTGTAATCTACGTAATCTGCTTGATGCAGACCTCCAACTAATGACACCACTGACAGATTCCATCAATGAGCAGGTTTGCACTTGCAAGTGGAAGGCGCTTTGAATTACAGTGTACAGTATAGATGGCTACTGATCCATCCAGACCTCCTGGAGAAGGATGTCCATGGGAGCATGTGATGTGCATAACAAAGGATACAGTTCTAAGGTTCTGTATCTAAGCAAATGAAAAAAAACTTCCCTCTAATGGATTTAAACACTCTAAGTGCGATAAAAGTGGGTGTCTGACTTTATAAATGTAATTATAGTGTGAGAACAAGCACAGCCACCTCTGCAGTGTTTCTACCTAGTTCACATTTCTGTATCTGTTTCTGTTATCAATATCAATAGGTGAACATTTTTAAAATGACCAAGGTTACTATGGTCATTGTACAAAAACTAATATTTAGTGGCTGCTCAAGATAATTTCCTAACACACCTTGTGCTGTAATACAGGCAATACAGGGTTAATGAGCAAATCATATTCCCGTGTGTTCTCTAAGCGGATATTTCAGCGCGTTCCTGCTGTGCTTACAGGAGAACAAAGCACACAGCACACCAACCAGGAAAAGCAGCCCAAAGTGTAACCGATCCACCTCACCTGTGTTAGGGTTTAATCTGATAATTGTGAATATGTGTGCGAGTAGAGTGATCATTCATAAATAGAAAAAACATGGCCTATTGCAATCACGTAAAGTGCACAATTAAATTATTTTAATATACAGACCCCATTATATGTTGATAAATTTTAAACCAGTTCCCTTTATTTCATAAACCTGTGGATGAGTTTAAAGTATGAATTATTTTAACACATAAAAGTCTAACTTAATAAATGAAAACAAAATGACATAATAGTAATACACCTACATAGTACAGAGTCATACATCTTTACTATTCCACTTACTGCTCATGCTGTAACATAAATTTACAACAAGATCCTTCTTATGATGTAACATATTATATACATTCAAGGGGTTTGTTAACAGGACTCATCATCAGTTTACTTACTGTTGTTATGGATACTGTTATTGACAATGACAATCAAACAGTTCCAAGATTTGTTAGTGTGGTTTGGGGTCCACACATTTACATAGGTGGGCCGCAAGGGTTTTGTGCGCGGGTGGACACAGAGAAAATTTTTTTTTCTTCCAGTCCAATTTCAAGCACTTGCTTAAGTCTAAATCCAGCCCATTGTTATTATATATTTGTTTAAAGGATATATAAAGATACTTATAAAGACATTTTAAAGTATGTCTATCGATATAAAAACATTCAGTGTAACAGCCATTATCTGAAACAAATGTTAATAATAAGTATGTCTACAGAACTTCTTCATATTTGACCAGATCCGGGATCTCTAATGTATCCTAACTCCTGTGCAGATGAAGAGAGGCCACTTTCCTTGCAAGCAAGGGAGTTACAACAGCATATCTTAACTTAAAATTTTACATGGGGATGGTGCAGAAGTCTGGATAGTATAAAACCTGCCCTTAATGTTCTACATAAATATCTCCCACTTTGTGTATATACTGCAAGCATACAATCCTTAGTGATTATCCAGTCAATAACAAAACAAATTGGTTTTCTGAGCAGGGCTTTTTAAGCTTCAGAATGAGAAGGCGTGAGGTAGGCTCAATTGGTAATATAGATTTGAGTTTTTGGGTGTCTAATACTAGCAGTAAATCCCTGAGAACTACTTAGAATCCCCTCCCATTCCTCATCATCAATTGGACCAACGTAAGCCACCCACTGTAGTCGGATGTGGTCCAGTGACTCCTCTGGCAGAGCTGCAGCCAGTGACGAATAAATGACAGAAATTACATGTTCATTTCCGACATCGAGCAATAGCTTCCTACCTTGAGAAACAGATAAGGAAGGAAACGTACGGCCAAATTGAGCATTAAACACATGTTTTAATCATGAATTGTTAAACCACATTGATTTAGGGAGAGAGAAATCAGCCTGGAGCTGTAAGAGTGTTTTAAAATCTGGATCCCCAAATAATTGATGAAAGGTATCTACCTCGCACCTACGCCAGCCCCTCGAGCCCTCAAAGTCTCTAAGAAGAGGATAGTTGGAATTCTGCCACAGTGGGGTAGCAGGATCAATATCCCTGCCCCCAAATAGAGCATGTGTCCACCTCCACACCCTCCGCTCTTGCAGGATAAGGGGTGCAGAATTGCAGGGGTATGAGCCAGACAGCAGGGCCTGTGCAGGTGTGTGATTAAAGCCTGTCTGTCTGACCAGGGTCCAATGCAGATCCCCATGAGAGGCATCCGTAACCCAATCTCTCAAATGTGACAGCTGGGCAGCACAATAATAAAGATGAAGATCTGGAAGGGCCATACCCCCTTTCTCCCTAGATCTACATTAATTTTATTTCCGTATTCTGGCTCTTTTTCCTCCCCATACAAAGGAAATAAACAGGGAGTTAAGTTTGTGAAAGATTTTTTGTTTTATCGGGATAGGCAACTGGAGAAGTATGTATAGCAATATAGGTTGGACAGTCATTTTAAGTAAATTAACTCTGCCCATGACTGTAAGAGGCAATTTGCTCCAGACTTTCATCTTAGCTTCCAGTGTATTAACAAATTAAGAGGGCAGAAGTCAGACATATTATTTGAAATTAGAATGCCTAAGTATTTAAATTGAGTGGTCCATTGTAAGGGACAATCAGACAGGGAAGTTACTGGAACTGGGCCCCTCACAGGCATTATATAAGATTTGTCCCAATTAATCAGAGAAGATACCAAATTTGTTCACTAGTTGCAGGAGAGCATCAATTGAGCCCTGTGTATCCGAAAGAAACAGTAAGAGGTCATATGCATACAGGGCTATTTTCTCCTCCGACTCACCAGCAATATTCCCTTTAATCATGGATTGAGCCCTTATAGAGCAGACATGAAGTTCCATCGCCAACGCAAACATGGTTGGGGATAGTGGGCAGCCCTGCCTTGTCCCTCTGCCAAGTGCAAAACTATCTGAAATAAACCCATTAATAGACACCCTGGCAAGTGGTGCTGAGTAAAGTATCTTGACCCAGCTAATAAATTGGGGACCCAGCTCCATTCTCTCCAGCACCTGCCACAGATAACACCACTCAATGGAGTCGAACGCCTTTGCAGCATCCAGAGAGACCACCACCTCCCCATATACCCCGGATGCCGCAGATGAAGATGGGTGTATAATCTCCGCAGATTAATGCAGGTGGATTTTTTAGGCATGAATCCCATCTGATTGGGGTGTATCAACTCCTACACCACCTGAGTGAGTCTAATGGCAAGTATTTTAGCAAATATCTTAATATCAGTGGTTAGGAGTGAAATGGGCCTATAGGAGTCTACTGAAGCCGGGTCCTTTCCTGGTTTCAAAATTACAATAATTAGGGCTTCACACATGGAAGCAGGAGGAGAACCTCCATCCTGAAATTGGTTAAATAAATAATGTAGTCTAGGCAGGAAAAGATCTTTATGTAATTTATATAATTTGATGGGGATGCCATCTAAACCCAGTGCCTTTTTGGTAGGAAATGAGCTTATTGCGGTCTCTATTTCATCATTTGTTATAGGGGAATTAAGTAAGGACTGACTATCACGAGACAATTGGGGTAAGAGGATAGCGGCCCAAAAAATCCAAAAGCTCATCAGAACTATAATGGGCTCTTGAGGCATACACAGTTTTAAAATTATCAAGAAACACGAGCTACCCTCTAAATCTGTTATAGCAGCTCGCTCGTCTCTAGCAAGGTATGCAAGATAACCACATCTATGAGACTGGCCATACCAAGAATGTGTAGAAAATTAAAGTTTCCTTTTGGACTTTTCCAAGAGGTAGTCAGAGTAAGCTTGTTGACTATGTAACCATGCAACTCTGAATCCAAACTAGTATTTAAATATACAGATTCTAAGGATTGATATTTTTGTTGAATATCAACTTCCTGCTGCTGAGAATCCTTCTTAAATTTAGCAATACGGGCTATGAGGGAACCCCTTATATATGCCTTAAAGGCATCCCACACTATAAGCGGGGGACTATGATCTTCATTATTAGCAAAGTAACCCTCCCACTCAGCTGCCAGTGCAGATTCCCGCCCCATCAAAGTTAGCCAAAAGGGATTAAGTTTCCAAAACGAGGCCTCTCTAGGGAGATTAATGTCCACACAACTTTAGTAGGGGCATGATCAGAGATTAATGAAATAGTCAACATCTGCCACAGACATTAAGTGAGAATGGGAAACCATCGCAAGATAAATTCTTGAGAAGGTGCATTGCGAGGAGGAAAAAAAGGAGTACTTACAAACAGATGGATTTCTTTGCCTCCACGCATCAACCAACCCCAGCTCTGCCATCATGGATGTACAGTAAGCCTAGCAGAAGAATATCCGGACACTACTCCACTCTCCCTCCAGCGGTCCAACAAGGGATCTAAAATCATATTAAAATCTCCTATACATATTGGAGGGGAGACAGGATCAAGTGACACAAAGTCGACTAAGTGACTGAGACACACAGTCAGCTGATTCAGAGAGAGCCCATGCAGGGGGATGAAAGCAGCAGGAGAGTCAATTGAGGGCCAGAAAGTGCCACAAGATGGGTCTGGAGGATAAATAGGCACGGAGCTCAAGCCTCCTGCAGCCTACTCCATAACAGTCCAAGCCTGGCTTAAACTAATTTTTTAAACATGTTATATACAGATACATGCATCATGGTTACAAAGTTTCTATAAACAGTTTAGTCTTCAGCCTGACATATGACCGTTGAACGTCTTTATTCTTGAGACAGTAAATAAAAGGATTCAGCATAGGCATCAAAACAACATAAACAAAAGCAAAGAGTTTCTCCTGTTTGGGATAATAACTTGATGTGGGTTTAACATGTAAACAGATCAGTGTCCCATAATAAATGATGACACAGGTGAGATGAGAGGAGCAGGTAGAAAATGCTTTACGTCCACCTTCAACAGACTTTATCTTCAAAATGCTGGAGATAATGAATATATATGAAACTAAAATAAGCAGAAGAGAAAATATTCCTATTGGTGCTCCTTCAACATAGTTTAACATTTCCACCATAGAAATGTCACTGCAAGAGATCATCAGCAATGGGGCTATATCGCAAAAGAAATGGTCTATGGGTTTACTTGACCAAAAATACATATTATATATAAGATTAACATATCCTATTGGGGCCAAAAACCCTACAGTCCAAGAAGCAATGGAGAGACCAGTACAGGTCTTTAAACTCATTAGAATAATGTAATTAAAAGGGTGACAGATTGCCACATAGCGGTCATATGCCATTACAGTAAGCAGGATGAGCTCAGTCACAACCAGAGACAGAAAGAAATACATCTGAGTTATACATCCTATAAATGAAATGACATTGTGTCCTGTAAAGAGCATATGAAATAGTTTTGGTAGAATGTTTAATGTAGAAGCAATGTCAATAATCGAAAGATTGAACAAGAACATGTACATGGGAGAATGCAGATGAGAGTCTACACAATAGGCAACAATGATGCCAAAGTTTCCCAAGACAATGATAAAATAGGCAAATAAAAGTATTACACTACTTGGAATCAGGAACTTTGAATCATCAATCAACTCCAAGAATGTGAATCCAGTTACGTTAAAACAATCTTCCATTTTCAGGCAGCAAAAAATGGTAGTCATTAAATATATCTTTTTTTAAACCGTGTAATATTAAATAGAGAGGGTTAATATTTTCCAGTGGTCAATATTCTAAAATTGTTGTATCTATTATGTTACCTGATAAAACACAACCCATTAAACACAATATAAAACACGTGTTACATGACACATGAGTTCATCATCGACTTCAGAAACAGCAGCAATATAGGAAAACCTACAGACACAGGGAATGCTAAATAAAAAAAACATATAGTACATTAGCTCCTTCAAAAACCATAGAAAGAAGATAAATAGATTTTGTTTTGCATTCCAGAAAATACAGAAATTGGCCTGAACTACGCTGCCCGGCGTTAATACGCTGGGTAGCAGCATAAGATCGTCTAAAAAGACGTTCTGCGCATGCGTCGGGCAGACATTGCTCGGTGTAGCTACACAACGCCCGATCGTTAGAGCATGCAGGCGGGGGGAGGGAGGGTAATGAGGCTGGGAGGGCGGCGTTATCGTACTAACGCCGCCGTCCCAACGTATTTACACTCCCTTACGCCAACTGAAGTTAAGGTAGCCTTCAGCCGGTGTAAGGGAGTGTAAATACGATGGGGCAGAGGGAGTGTCAGGGGGAGTCTCACAATGTAACAATGAGTGTTAGTATGCTCAGCGCTACATCGTAGGTCTGGATCAGGCCCCATGTCTTAAAAAGACATAAATACATGGCCCATTGTTTCATCTCTCCAAATCTTCTTATTCCAGCAAATCTCCCCCTGTTCCTTCAATATAGTGTACTATATGATACCCCTTTCACATCACCACCAAATAACCGGGTTTTTCACCAAAAACCCGGCTCTCGGCAAAAACCTGGGTAATTGGTGGTGATGAAAAAGGGGTACTTCCGGCCGACCTGGGTCAAAAGAATAAATAAATAAAATAATGACATAAAAATGATAAGTATCATTTTTATGTCATTATTAATATTTATTTATTTTATGCTTTATATAATTAGCGTTACATTTTTATTTATTATTTGGGGTATTAAATGTAAATATTTTATTGTATATAGGGGTATTCAGTGTCATTATTTCTTTATTATTTGGGTTATTAAATGTAAATATTTTATTGTATATAGGGGTATTCAGTGTCATTATTTCTTTATAGGGAGGCATTAAATGTTAAGTATTTTTTTTATGAAAGGGGTATTAGATACACTGACAAATTAAAATTGGTCAATTTCAGAGACAATAAAATGTGTGTTGGAATATATAGGTTATTTTTGCATCTTGATAATTAGATCGCTAATGGTAATAAATACAGTGTGAGAACAAGCATAGTCTCCCCTGCAATTTTTCTACCTAGTTCACATTTCAGTATTTATCAGAAGGTTAATGTTTCTAAAATCACCAAGGTGACTGTGCTCTAAAACTAATCTATAGTGGTCTACCTATGATCATTTCCTAACACACCTTGCTGCTGTAATACAGACACTACAGGGTTAATGAGCATCTCACAGTCCTATGTGTTCTCTAAGATGATATTTCAGCGTGTTCATGCTGTGCTTACAGGAGAACAAAGCACATGGCATAACAACCAAAGCAAAGCAGCCCAAAGTGTAACTGATCCACCTCACCTGTAACCTGTACAGTGACAGGAGCCCATTTCTGTGTTAGTGTTTAACCTGCTAATTATGAACATGGGGCCTGATCCAGATCTACGCTCGCGTGCCTTTTTACGACGGCTGTAAGCGTAAAAACGTCCATTTGTACTTACTGCGCATGCGCGGGGCAGATTTTACGCTCATGTTATGCTTCAAAATTCTGAGCTTATGGGCCTTGATCGTAACACCTTTGTAAATACGGTCGAGGGGGCATGTCTGCCATACGAAATCCGTAAATACGCACCGGGACGTTTAAATCGTACAGTATGGACGTGCTAAGCATCGTAACTACGCATTGAGCTTACGGACGCCCGCGGTTACGATCAGAAAAGTTAAGGTGGGGTTTGCTGGGCGTAAGAAGGCAAAACTAAGTACGACCAAGGGGAGTGCCAAGCTGAACGCATCGCTGGCGTAAATACGCTATGCTCATGAGCGTTTCATGAGTGTAGGTCTGGATCAGGCCCATGGTGTATGAATAGAGGGATTATTTGTAAGGGGAAAAGGCATGGGGGCTAATTCTGAGCTGTGTTTCTGATGGAAGTGCAGTGGTAAATCTTACTATACATTCCCAAAACAAGAATGTGTCCAGAAAGATGGGTGCAATGCTGCCCATACGTCTGTGTCCACATCCGCCTGCTCTGCACTAGGAAAATGAGAAAAGAGGGTTTTTTTTCATTTAAATAAGCGGTGAAAAAGTGCTCAGAGGATGGTGTAAGAAACACACACAGGCCGTTTTTTGAGGAAAATGTGTGGTTTTTTAAAATATTTTTTTCTTTACATTTTGTATTTTTTTTGTAAAATGGAATACTGCTGTTATCCTAGGGTATAAATGTACCTGAAAAAAAGCATTTAAAAGGGTTTTTAAATGCAAGCATTAAAACCCCCATTTAAATGCATAAGAAATTTGCCACAGAGACAAGACACAGCCTCTGCCCATACAGCTATCACTGCAGGTGACATGTCTGCTCTTTTTCCCTACGTCGAATAGTTGCTTGTTTCTGCGGAAACACACAACTCCGAATCTGACCTACAACCCCTGCGCATTCCGCTTGTACGTTAAACTCTGAGTCAGGTCCATGGTCTGCGGACTATTGCAATCATGTAAAGTGCACAATGTCCAGACCCCATTACAGGTT